>BRDA01014030.1:541-19656 GCA_036984385.1 Crenuchus spilurus
CGCACGTGCGCGTAGTGGGTCACCACACTCGTCTTGTTTAGCGTGAGACACAAAGACAACAAAGACATAAATTTATTGATGATAATAGTATTAAAGAAAGTGTCTTTTGTTGTCTTGTAGAGTGTCTCGTGGTCAACACAATATCAATTGTTTGTCTTCAGGATTTATTTAGGTATAATAATCTTGCAACAATTTTGTTTCTGTGTTGGTTCTAAGACGACGTCGAGGATTGTAGTAGAGCACAATAGTGATTTAAGTCACTAAGTGTAGAAAAGTCTTCTTTATTACTGTGACATGTGATTTATGTCACATGTAGAATTACAAGAGACTGGGTCTCGAGTCAATATTTGTGTAGTCCACACGAATGTCTCAACACAATGTGTGTATAATATAATATTGTTGGACTGGTCTCTGTGGACGTGCTTGTTTTTGCAGTGCAGGTGTCTCTGGTCAGGTTGTTATAATATAATATGTGTGTAACACAACTCTGTAAGCACACCTGATGTGTTTATAACTGAGCTCTGGGTCAGAGAACATTAAGATGTACACTGTATTTAGTGTACAGTGTCATTATTTCTTCTGAAAAGATGTGAATCACTGAATTTAGTGATAACACGAGATGATGTTAGGAGCTGCAGCAGAATCTTGGTTGTGTCTTTGTTTTAACAACGTTCTAATAATATGGATTTATTTAGGACTTCTGTTTGTTAACTATAACACAACTGGTGCTCTGTGAGATGTTCTGTTGTTTTCTGTGAAAGAAATTATGATAATAGTAGTTATTTAAATACAGAAACAACAGAAACACAGAGTGCGATTTGTTCTGCTCACACCACTGGGTGATGCGCGTGCACGCAAAGGGGAGTCAGAATTCGGCACAATACCGGCGCTGTTCTGACCTGGTTGGTTTGTGTTGGTGGGCACCCTTAACCTGCGTCCGCGGTTGAAATGATCAAACAGCCCGCCCCGTCTCCTGATGACAACCCTCACTGCTTTCTCCACACAGCCATCTGAGAAGTGCCAGATTATAAAACACTGGAGTCACTATCAGTAACAATGCGGGACAACGTCTCAATTTGCGGGACGCGTGAAAAGTACTGAAAATGCGTGACTGTCCCGCACAAAGCGGGACATCTGGTCACCCTACCTTCACCAATGTTTGTACCATCCAAACAGGTTGACAGAGAATGACATTTCTTTAGCTATTCGTTCTGTTCTCACTTACTTTGACAAGGACATGTACATCTGAATGTTGTTTGTTGATCTCAGTATCACTATCAACACATTCATCCCCATCAGAGTTGTTTCCAAGCTCAGTGACCGAGAACTGAAGACCTCCATTTGTAATTGGGTTCTTGGACTTCCTGACAAACAGGCATCAGTGTGTGTGGATAGGCAGGTCTACTATGGAGTAAGATCACTGTCAAAAATTCACGCACCCAAAAAAAACAAAACTGTACACATAAAATGTAAAGTTGTATTGTAGTGTGTGTTTTGAAAGAATACAACTTCAAGGGCCTTGAGTCAGCATGCTAAGATGCTGACACTATGACCAGAGGATCGCGAGTTTGAATCCCAATCATGCTGTTTGCCATGAACAGCCGGGACCCAAGAGAGCAAAAATTGGCCATGCTCTCTTTCCCTATCACTGTCACACTGCAATGTCCGCTGGCTCAGGTGTCTGCTGATTGGTCCATTTGGAGCTGGGAATCCTGCGCTTTTCTCTAAGTGTGTTGGCTCCCCAGTGACAGTGTATCAGCAGTAGTTCGAAAAGAGGCGGTGGCTGGCAGGGACATCAACACAACACAAGCCCCCTAGTGGATGGGATGGGTTAATTGGCTACTACTACATTGGGAAGGGGATAAAAATTGGCAAAAAAAGAATACGACTTCAAAATATACGGTTATAAAGGTTTATGCAATCGACTTAAAATATTATGGGCACATCTTCTTACTTATGAATACAACTTAAATAATTATAGGTATGTCTTCTTACGAATACAATCGAAAACTGAGCACTGTCAAAAAAAATGTCACGGGCCTCTAGGCCAAACGCATTGAGTGGATGAACAATCTATTCAACATAGTCACTGTTCCCAATGTAGGGAGTTTTCAGACCACTCTAGCAACTTTTTTTTTTTTTTTTACAAAAAAGCAACTAGCAAAAAATCTAGAGACTTTTCCCGGTGTTATTGGAGACTTCACATGAAAGCACCAATCAATCTGCAGTTACTGTCTCCAGTGAGTAGCGGGTACTCCATCAGCCCCTCCCCAGTCCCAAAGCACTGACAGGAGGTTAATCTAAGAGTAGCCTCGTGCAGACTCCCCTCTGCATCAGAGCAGAGGAGGAGAGCAGACATACTCCACTCCACATCCACACTGTAAATAAATCACGCAATCCCACCCTGGCATACAGAGTGGGATGTAAATGTATTTCTTCACTGTCACACTAAAATAAATCAGTGCATTTGACTCACACAGCCTCAGTCATTCACCTCTCCACTGTATGTGCCTCTCTAGCTAGGCCGCCATGTAATAGTCTAAACTGTACATGCAGAGAAACAGAAAAGAGTGGAATCAAATCTTGAATTCAAGTGCTGGTTGAAGCTGTGTATTGGGGATGATACACAGTCATACTAATGTATTGTAAGGCTGATTTATTTTGAAACTATGTGATTTAAAGAAACACATGACAACTGAAAAACATACTCAAAAGGCAAAGCCATAATAGTTCCACCCAAAACAAACTGCCATTAATGAGTAAAAAAACTCGACTCTGTAAAAAAGGCTGAAGCCACAATGGCATTAGCTATGGCTGAAGACTGTTCCATGCTGGCATGTAATCACATTGGGGAAACATGTAAAGCTACTTTTTCAGACTCTGCTGCTGCTACTCACTTCAGAATGTACAGAAATGATTATTGGTGTTCTAGCACCATACTTTCTAAAAAAGTTGATTGTAGACGTGGGTGACCAGCAGTGGTCTCATGTTTTACATGTAAAATTTTTTCTGTATGTGGATGTGTGAATTTTTGACAGTGATCTTATTCCATAGTCTGCCAGTATCAGTCTGATCACCAGTGTGCCACTGGGCTGTGGTAATCTCTCTCGTAATGTTCATCTCTCTGTTCATGCACAACTGTGAGCTTCTACCACATTCCAACAGTGGTCGGCCGCATCCACATCAATGGCATTATTCCAGTAACCTGTTCCTTAACAACAAGAAGACCAAGCAGCTCAATGTGGACTACTGGGAAAACAACAGCTGCACACACTCTCCCATCATTGGTGCTTGAAAATGTGTGGAGGGGCAATAGCTCCTCAACGGCTTTGGGGCAGCCATGGCCTAGTGGTAATGACTTGTGACCAGAAGGTTGCCGGTTCAATCCCCAAACAGGACATGACTGAAGTGCCCTTGAAAAGGCACCTAACCCGCTAACTGTTGCCCACCGTTTCGGGCACAAATTCTCACAGCCTAGTGTGTTCACTAGTGTGTGTTTCACTGCACGAATGGGTTAAATGCGGAGGTCAAATTCCGTTGAGGGAAAATCACATTGGCAAATTGGTTCATCTTAATCTCAGAGGACTAAGGCACCGCCGCAATGATTTGAAGATCATAAATTCAAATCCAGGTCATTGCTGCATGCCATGAGAACAATGTGCATGTACAGGTGCATCTAAAAACAATTACAATATCATCAAAAAGTACATTTATTTCAGTAATTCAATTCAAAAAGTGAAACTCATGTATAATATGGATTCATTACAGAGTGATCTATTTCAAACATTTATTTCTTTTAATGTTGATGATTATGGCCGAAAGCAAACATGTCCAACTCCAGTCCAGCTCTGACACAATTAATCATGCTCATTACCTGCTGAGCTGAATCAGGTGTGTTGCATTGATGCAGTAATTCATGCAAAAGGAGCCCAAATACTGAGTGTATATACTGTACATACCTTTCAGTAGAACAATATTTATTTTAAAAAATCTTTTGAATTGGTCTTATATAATACAATTTTTTGAGATACTGAATTATGGGTTTTCATTGGCAGTATGGTGTCCAAACCCATTTCTGGAGGGCTAGATAATTACAGTTTGGTGATCCTCCTGGTCAAACGTAGCATGGAGGTGATCAGCCTGTGGCACTGTTGATGTATTATGGAAGCCCAGGTTGCTTTGATAGTGGCCTTCAGCTCGTCTGCATTGTTGGCTGTGGTGTCTCTCACCTTCCTCTTCACAAACAGCAAATAGATTCTCTGTGAGGTTTAGGTCAGGTGAGTTTATTGACCAGTCAAGCACAGTGATACTGTGGTAATTAAACCAGGTGTTGGTATTTTTGGCAGTGTGGGCAGGTGCCAAGTCCTAATGGAAAATTAAATGCACATCTCCATAAATCTTGTCAGGAGAGGGAAGCATGAAGTGCTCTAAAATGTTCTGGTAGACGGCTGCACCTAACCCTAACCCTAACCCTTTGGACTTGATATAACACATTACAATGACGAACAAAGACGTAATTTGGAACATTTCCACATTGTAGGTGCACATTTGTAGAAGAGATGTGTAAATGTAAACTAATATATAATTAATCTGTATTAGAAATCTGGGAGCCACTGTACAAATGCACTCAATATGTTCCACAAAAGAGAAAAATGACCCCCGTTTCATTTTTGCTAATATACTTTATTAATTTAAATAACTTACATGGACACAAATATGCCCGAGTCCTCCCAGAATTTCACAAAATGGCGAAAGGTTACCCGTATGTGTGGTCTTATCAGTATTATGAACTGATATAGAGGGGTTTCCTTGGGAAATATAGGCCCCTTATTGAGAATGATGAACACTGCTGGATGTTAACTGAATGAACACACTAAAAAAGTAACTCGACCACTGCTGTTTCAACAAGAGTGGCACAATATGACACTTCCTCCAGAAGACGAGCAGGGCCAGAGTGCAGATCTGGTTTACAAAACAAGGTTTAAAAAATGTCTGGAACGTTAAAAAAGGAGAAATGAAAAACATCTGCTGATGAAATGGGAATTGCTTTGTCCTCGTTAAAAAAAAAAAAAAATCTGCACATCTTCTATCTGCCCCGTCTGGTTCAAGGTCAACATGTCTAACACAAGCTAGATGCTAGTCAGCAGAACGTGAAGAATTGAAATTATAAAACTATTCTACATTGGAAAACAAGGTAAAAATAAATAAATAAATAAAAACAAACCTCAATCACATCAACAAACACTGAAAAGTGATATTCAGACCACATTTTAATACCTTCATTGATTTTTGTAATTTGTAAAATTTCAGTATTAATCAACATGCACACTAAAAGACTGGCAGCTGAATTAATCCCTTCTGATACTTAACCTCCTCTTCAGGAAACATTACCAATTCATGCTGTCTGGCTTCACACCTTCCTCTGCAGTCGGCCATGAAAACAACCAATTCTGACAAGGTCACTCCATGTACCACCCTAAATAGCCTGTAGAAAACAGAGAAAAGATGGCGCTCCACACATGCCAGTCAGAGAGCATCATTATTCACTCAGTTTGCAGACAAGCCTGTAAACCACCTGAAAAGAGTCAGATGTTAATTTGTAAGAAAAATACATTGTGTTCCCTTCTCTAATGATAAGAGTAAAGAGGCCTTAGACAATCAGTTGATTTTCAAAGTAAAAACATGGTAGTCCTTGAAAACGTTTGTGAACTATTTAGAATTTTATTATTTTCTGCATAAATTTGACCTAAAACACCTGACTGTCACACAATTCCTAAGAAGAAGATAAAGAGAACAAATCAGACAAACTCCTTATTGAGGAAAATAAAGTGATCTTCACGTGGATGTGTACAAGACCTCTGCTCATCACGGCAGAAAAGATTACAAAACCTTTCTAAAAATCTCTAAGGAGGCTGGACTCCACCAATTCAGTCAGATTGTGTATATATGAAGAAAATATAAGACCATTATTATTCTCTCCAGGAGTGTTTGACCAGCAATGGTCAGGTGTAAGTCTGCAAGGTCACAAAAGAACCCAAATTAACATCTACAGTCATGGCCAAAATGTTGGCACCCCTGAATTATTTCCAGAAAATGAAGTATTTCTCTTAGAAAATTTTTGCAATTACACACGTTGTGTTATACACATGTTTATTTCCTTTGTGTGTATTGGAACAACACAAAAAACAGAGGGGGGAAAAAGGCAAATTTGACAATTTCACACAAAACTCCAAAAATAGGCCAGACAAAATTATTGGCACCTTTTCAAAATTGAGGGTAAATAACTGTTTCAAGCATGTGATGCTCATTCAAACTCACCTGTGATAAGTAACAGGTGTGGGCAATTTAAAAATCACACCTGAAACCAGACAAAAAGGAGAGAAGTTGACTTAACCTTTGCATTGTGTGTCTGTGTGTGCCACACTAAGCATGGAGAACAGAAAAAGAGAAGAGAACTGTCTGCGGACTTGAGAACCAAAATTGTGGAAAAAATATCAACAATCTCAAGGCTACAAGTCCATCTCCAGAGATCTTGATGTTCCTTTGTCCACGGTGCACAACATAATCAAGAAGTTTACAACCCATGGCACTGTAGCTAATCACCCTGGACGTGGACGGAGGAGAAAAAGTGATAAAAGGTTGCAACGCAGATTATTCCGGATGGTGGATAAGCAGCCCCAGTCAAGTTCCAAAGAAAGGCGCAAGGTACATTGGTGTCAGCTCGAACTATCCGTCAACATTTGAATGAAATGAAACGCTATGGCAGGAGACCCAGGAAGATCCCACTGCTGACACAGAGACATAAAAAAGCTAGACTGCAGTTTGCCAAAATGTATGTAAGTAAGCCAAAATCCTTCTGGGAAAACATCTTGTGGACAGATGAGACCAAGATAGAGCTTTTTGGTAAAGCACATCATTCTGTTTACCGAAAACAAAATGAGACCTACAAAGAAAAGAACACAGTACCTACAGTTAAATATGGTGGAGGTTCAAAGATTTTGGGTCGCAATGTAGGGCTCAGTGTCAGAAAGCTGGGTTTGCGTCCTAGGTCATGGGTCTTCCAGCAGGACAATGACCCCAAACACTTCAAAAAGCACTCAGAAATGGATGGAAACAAAGTGCTGGAAAGTTCTAAAGTGGCCAGCAATGAGTCCGGACCTAAATCCCATTGAACACCTGTGGAGAGATCTTAAAATTGCTGTTGGGAGAAGGCACCTTTCAAATGAGAGACTTGGAGCAGCTTGCAAAAGAAGAGTGGTCCAAAATTCCAGTTGAGAGGTGTAAGAAGCTTGTTGATGGTTACAGGAAGCGATTGATTTCAGTTATTTTTTCCAAAGGGTGTGCAACCAAATATTAAGTTGAGGGTGCCAATAATTTTGTCCAGCCCATTTTTGGAGTTTTGTGTGAAATTATGTCAAATTTGCCTTTTTTACTGTTTTTGTGATGTTCCAATACACACAAAGGAAATAAACGTGTGTATAACAAAACATGTGTAATTGCAATAATTTTCTGGGAGAAATACTTCATTTTCTGGACAAAATTCAGGGGTGCCAACACTTTCGGCCATGACTGTATGTAATGAAAGGCCTTACATTTGCTAAAGTTAATGTTCATGTGTCTATCAGGAGAACACTCAACAGTGGTGTGTAAAGCAGGGTTGCAAGGAGAAATCCGCTGCTCTCCCCAAAAAAAAAAAATTGCTGTTCATCTGCAATTTGCTAAAGATCACATGGACATGGCTACTAGAATGTTTTGTGGACAGATTAACCCACAATAGAGCTTTTTAGGCATAAATTAAAAACAATGGTTTGAGAAAAGAAAACGGCATTACAGCATATAAACCTCGTCCAATCTGTGAAACATGGTGGTGGTGGTAGTATCATGGTTTGGGCCCATGATGGCTTTCCTTGATTGATGGAACAATGAATTCTGAATTATACCAACAAAGTCTATAGGAAAATATCAGGACATCTGCCCATGAGCTGAATCTCAAGAGAATGTGGGTCATGCAGAAAGACAATGACTAAGAACACAAGTCATTCTACCAAATAAAGGTTAAAGATGAATAAAGATGTTTTGGAATGGCCAAGTCAAAGTCCTGACTTTAATCTATTACAGGTGTTATGAATAAACCTGAAGCAAGCCGTTCATGGGAGCAAACACACCAAAATAAGAGCTGAAGCTGTTTTGTATTGAAATGGGCTTAAATTCCTCCAAGCCAATGCAAAGGACTGATCATTATCTCACATTTAGTAGCAGTTATTGCTGCACTAGGGTGGCAAACCATATACTGAAGCAAATTAAATCAAGTAAATTATTTTTTTTTCCAATTTGTTTCTCTTTATATTTTAGGACTTGTGAATGAATGAATGAACCTTACACTTATATAGCGCTTTTCTCAAACCCAAGGACACTCGACAATTAACACACTCCATTTACACACCAAGAACTCAACCACACACTTGTGACAATGAGTTTTTTAGGTCAAATATATACAGAAATAGAAAAAATCTATAAACTTTCAAGCACCACTGTAAGTAAGAATCAAGTTGTCCTCTTGAAATATTTTCTTCACACTTTCTATTTATTAACTTAATTATGAAATATGCAAGAGTAACTGTGCCACAAGTTTTGCACTGGCCAAACTTTGACCAACTTTTGCACACAACCATGATGAAAGTATTAAATTCTGTAATGGCCAAGGCAAGACATTTTCAGAATCCTACACCAGCAACCCAAATGATACAGATCATCATCTGTCGTAAACACAATCATACACCTCAACCACAGCAACACTCCAGATCATATGAATTTTAGTCTCTAATGAGTGTGCAACAGTTGTGCCCTTTTTGAACATGCAGAACACTTTGTAATAACTGAACCAGAGAGTTAAAATTAACATCTTACTTGGTATGACAGCAACGCATATAGTTGGCCATATCAAAACTTTGCAAATCCTATTTTGGATCAATGACTAGGTGTAATAAAACCATGTTACATTAAGTAAGGGATTACAACCTTCAAGGTGGCCCCTTATAGGAGCTTAATGGATGAGAAGTCCTTGGTCAAGTCTTATACCCGTTACCTCATTTAGACATTTTTAGTGCATTGATGTGCTCAAAGAAAACATGAGCATTGATATACTGCGTGTATGTATGTGTATATATAAATTATTACAAGATCTACTTCATAGGTGTTATGTCCTACATAATACAGTGTGTAAAGAGCAATTCTACAGGTAATAAAGTTCAGAGAACATATTCCTTCCTTCACCTATACAATTATTTTGGAGATGCAGGATTTTATGACTGCAAAATCAGATTATGTGAGAAGTGCTAAGAGTGTGAGCAAAACAAGGAGCAGCAAGAAATTTGGCCAAAGAAGCACATTTTCAGAATGTTGGAAGTATTGATTTGACACTTTGAAACACTTTGCTTCATAATGGAATTCTTAGTTACCACCTAGTCTGTTCATTTTGTATACTGGGACAACTCAACCGCCATCATTTATTTAATACTCAACTGGTCTTGGTCACTGAAGAGGATCCATAAAGGTGTTTAACTGACTTGGCTGCAAGTAAGAGGAATTCTCATTTATTATGTATATATTTATCTATAAACCCATCATATTACAAAACAAAAGGCAGAAGTTTTAACTTGAGCCTAAAAGTTCAATATAACATGGGAGGTAAATAAAACACACTATAATCACACTTGATCTTCCAAATATGAACCCATTTTTCTCCTCCATGAGTGAAATACATTGCAAGTTGTCACGATGGATGGAAGAATCCTGAGAGTATCACTTTGAAAAGGACAAAATGAATTAATGTAGTATAAATATAAAAAGTTATTTAATGGGACAAGAAACATAAAAAAGGAGGAAAAATATGGTCTGCTTCAATATTTATAGTGACAGAAAAACAAACAAAAAAGGATAAACTGACCATTATAGCCGCCTCAAAGCTCGTTTTTTATCAATTTTCTTTTTCGCAGCTATGTTACTATTGCTACTGTTTGTGCTGATGGTAGAGCTACTGTTAGAGCTGCTGGCCCCAGCCAATGTTGACACTGCACCGTTGGTGATGGCACGTTTGCTGGGGTCTCCTGCATGTTTTTTGGGTTGGGGTCCATCACCAGGCTCCTGAAGGGCCCCCGATGAGCCGCCCATGGCGTGGATCTCCGTCAGTAGGTGGGCTCGAGATGCATATTCAGCATAGTCCTCCAACAGTAACCTACCAGCCTCTTCATTCAGAGCCGATTCAGGATTAGGATGGATCAACAGGCACTTAATGGTCTGGGAGGGAGAAGAGTTCTACAATGTAAATACTGATAATACCTCCAACAATACATTAAAAATATAAAAATAAAAACATTGATTTGATTTTTTTAATGAAAGTAAGCAGTTTCAACTACAACCTCCCTGTATAACATTTGTTCAAAATCGATCAGTGAAGAATTGTTTGGAGCCCAAATTTTGTTGTGCTAAAACAGCATCTGTAAGGTTAACATTACTCACCATCAAAATAACTTAACAGTAACATCTAGATGCCTTTTACGTTACACTAGCCTAACAGCTCCAACCAAACCACTGGTTTAATGTGTAACCATCTTAACCAATCAAACCCAACCAAAGTCACTGGTGAGTTTCTGAGAGTGTTCTGATGAATTGTGGCATTTCGGTTCATCTTTAGCCAAACCAAACTGATCAGTATGTTTTTAATGTTAAGCTATTTTTTTACTACTTTGAAAAATAAGTAGAGTTTAACTAGCCTAAGATGACCTTTTTTTTTTTTTTTTTTACTAGCCAGTAGTGAAATGCATTACAATTGCATATTCAACAAACCTGTCTTAAAATAATGCCCAACAGGTTTTTGAAAGAACCCATTATAGAATCAAAGAAAAAAAACCCTGAAAACCTAAATATTTTCTTTAGTATTTTGGTCATTAAAGCAAATGTGATCAGTAGCCACTTATGTTGTACTCTTATAAAAAGTTGCTTCTCAAGTCTAGATTCTCAGACTCATTGATGTTATACATATTTCAAACCATTTTAGTGGATCATTGAACCATTTGGCAAGAACAGACCAAACAATCTGGAGCAGGCTATGTTAGATAAATAAAGGCTTCTTCTGACTTCCCATCCACAGTGAGTGAATTATAAATAACGGACTTAAAAAAACAAAACAAAAAAAACAGCCTAATGCTCCAAAAACTGACTAAAGACAGTCTTAAGAGCACTTTATTGGTAATAAGTAAGCATGAACTGTACTACTTACCAGCAGTACATGCCTGAGGCCCAGCTCTGCCTTCCAGTCTCTCTTCAGAACATTGACACAGATCTCACCCTTGTGTCCAACATTTGGATGGAAAATCTTGGTCAGGAAATAGCCCCTGGGTGGTACAGCAGGGAAATCCTTCCCCAAGACCAAACGCATCCTGAACACTCCTCCAGCATACGGGGTCCCTTCTGTTAAGAACAAGGCAAAAGAAATATGCACAAATGCCTTTGACGTTCATTCCATGTACAGTGGAACCTTCGTTATCGTCTGCCCTGGTTGTTGTACAATTCGGATATCGTCTTTTTTGTGGAATTGTCCCAGTTTCCATTCATCCGCATGGTTTTCACCATTAATTTCATGAAAACAAAGCATCCACCCACGCTTCTTCAATCACCCACACAGTCATCATTCATTCTGGCTTTGCAACTCTGGCTTTGTTTCTCATTAATGACAAAAACACATTACAATAAAGTGACGTCAAAAACAAATAGCGGCAGAGAAGAGGTGCGCGAGGGGGAACAAAAACAAAAAGGCTGGACCACAACGGTACGCTCTAAAACTCTTATGTAAACCTGTTCGTGTGATGTTACATGTTCATTTATCCATTTCATTAGTCTTTTGTATTTATTTCTCATTGTGTTCTATATGTAAAACTATAGTTATTCTATATAAAATTTATTTTTATTAATATTTTGGAGTGTGGAATAGATTCATTGGATTTACAAAATTTTTTTTATGGTCAATACAGCAGTTATGGTTCATATCAGTTATCAGGCTCTTGAGAATGGATTAATGATGAAAACCGAGGTTCCACTGTCTTATGTACAGTGATTGCTTTCAAAGAAATAATGCCAGTCAGGCCATATCTGGTTTCTTACATTTACTTATACTAGACCCAAATAACAGACAAGCCTAAATAATTAGAGATGCATGATCTCAGTAGGAAACATATTTGCCAATAAATAAAAACCTAAATTATAGCAACACACCCGATAATGAAATTATGGCTGAAAATGCCAAATGAAAATTGTGTTTTATTTTTTTACTTGTACAGTGAAATTTTTCCTTCTAGAATCAACAGCACCCTCTACTGGCCGCTGTATGACTTCCTGTGTTCCTGTGCCAATGGCCGCAATGTAAAAGGTATTTTTATATTACAAATTTTTTAAGTAAAGGATTAACATCAGTATCCGCAATTACTTGTTAATTAATTGCCATTATATAAAGCCTGAAAATTGAGTATCAGTCTATTAATAATCATACATGGTGAATTCAGACAGTTAATTATAAGCACAGTTTCTACTTTTTGCACTAGAGCCAACACTAATCTATGTCAAGTTTCTATGCACGCTGATCTGACATTACTGCACAAGAGCATACAAGAAGGACAGCATGGAGTAATTATGATAATTTTCCAAGCTAACCCTTTAACAGTACAGTACAGCATAACTGGAGAATTACTACCTGGACCCTCAATAGCAGTGTGAAGCTCTGTGATGTCTTCTTCACTGGGATAGATTTTGATTCCTTCTGGTGGATCAGCTGCCAGTGCAGAGACTTCTTTATAAACTAGTCTCAAAACTTGAGGAGGCAGGTTCTCCACATTTGAGTTCTGGTCAGAGAGGGGGAGGGAAACAAAATAAGCTGTTCAGAGTGTTGGAGAACTGGAAAACAGGCACAAGTATATTCATCTCGCATACTAGACATTCTACACAAAAAGTAAAACTCCAGTTGGACCATTTGAAAATGTGAAACTGTTCAATTTAAGCCATTTTACTTCTTAAACAGCCTGTAAACACTGGTAGAATCTGCATGTAATTCTTATATTCAGTTCTTTGTTTTATCCCCTACCTTATTTTCCAAGACCCACACAAAACTCACTTCTTTCTACACAAGCTGTTTGTTCCTGACTATATCACCAGCTAGCTAAAGATTAAGCTTCCATTAGATTGAGATCTTCAGTTAGAATAAGTTTATATAAAGCAAGTCTTTACTTGTCCACCTGCAATAAGCTTACAGTGTATGCTGCCCCCTACAGCACAGGAATGTTTAAAGATTAATAATGAAGATAATGATGGACCAGGTATGAAAAACAAATGCTTCAACATTTACCATCCCCATTTACTATACTGTCAATGCATGGATATATCTCTAGGTACAATTCTGTTGTGCATTTTTAAAATAATGCAATTTGGACGAGCAATACCGTAGTAGAAATTCTGCTGTCCTCTTAGTCTCTCTCTCTCTCTCTCTCCTTTTTACAGAAAAAAGTTGACATTTCTCAAGTGAGAAAGCGGTATTTAAGGTGCTTGGATGAGAGTGGAACTGATTAGAGATTATAGACTGGATGCATGTGATGAGAAGAAAATTGGTGGCAGGTGCAGATGTGGGCGCAGCAGCGAATGAGGTAGTTTCCGAAGGTTGTTCAAATTATCGCTGCATGGATTCACTGTGATTCTAACTGTGTTAAATGTGCATTTCATTGAGATGGATAGATTTATTTAATAATAATAAAAAAATAAAAATTAAAAAAGGGGGTTCCACAAAGTTCTCCGAGCAATGCTACAAAAGCCCAATTTCTTATCCCATTAAGAAATTAATGGCCATTTACAAAGGCTGCCCCATTAAGGAATATTTTCTGTAAATGAGAGTCTGAAGAACACTTTAAAAGGTCCGAGAAACTTATATGCATCTTCATGAAGTTAAGGTTCTTCGTAGAACCTTGATTTCAAAATTGATTGTTTAAACTATGTACACAATCACACAGTTCAGTTACAATATTTCATTACAGAACCAGGCATTTAAAAATTCTTAATTGAACCGAAATTAGTTATTCTATGGTGCATCTCAAATAACCTTTTAAAAGTGGAATTTTAAAATGTCTTTAAAAATGAGCAACAATTAAAATAATAGTAATAATAATAAATTATTTTAAACCTATTTGATATTGATTACGGATTACCCATATTCAAATAAATACTGCTTATTGACCCAGATGCTCCCTCAAATGAACTTAAATACAATAAAGAATGAAGTTGATAAAAATAAATATGTTTGAAGAACAAACATGCTTGCTTTTTGGCAAATCCTTGATACATGTAGCAGCAGCCACCAGTTTGCTTAACCAGCCAGCTACATTATAAATTTATGATAAATAAAAACAAATCGTTTGTCCAACAGCTTATTTATATTTTACTACTAAACAGTCTGAAACCAGTAACAATTTTGTGCCATTTCTTGTGTAGATCAATATTCATGTTTCAATATTGGTAATGAGGAAATCTATTTTAGGCAAGGCTGTCCAGACTAAACAAAAGTCACATTTATTTAGAAAGCCGCAATACAACATTGATGCAAAAATATTATATTTAATTTTTTAGAAATCAGTCTATAATCAAATTTGACATTTTTGATCTTTGAAAAACTTCAAATGAAACCCTGTAAATATCCTGCAATTAACACAATTTTGACACCCTGCAACTGAATGTTGCTTTGATTAAACTTTTAAGGCATGACAGGGAACTATGGCTAATTTGATCCAATCAATCATTTATAAGAATTTTGGATAAACTGACTCTGTAATAAGTCTAGTAATAAAAATGTCTAAAATAGAAATATGTTTAAATGTGTGTTCGATTTATTCAGGTTGAGAGACATTTTGATGTGGCTACACAGAAATGACTAATATTTGGGGGACTATGGAGTACTCGTGTTTGCAATGTTAGCCTCACAGTTCCCAGTTCTAAACTAAAAACTAAATTTTGACTCTAAACATGTGTTGACTGCAACTACATATGGGCCAAGTTGCAAACTGGTTAAAAGTGATTTCTAGGTGAACAACTCCTTTGATGGAAAAATCCAGTAAAACCACCTGGTAAATCAGTTAGAGAAACATACATATAGTTGTGAACTCCCAAAATATAATTTCTAAATTCAATTATTCATTTATTCTATGTTAATATAAAATCTGTCACTAGGGGGGAGCTAAACTTTCAGATCCATGCATTTTTGTCCATTATTAAGCCATTCATCAAGTCCATTTAAAGTGGTTCTTGAGGTTCCTGTAAAATGATATCCAACATCATAGCAATTGTAGCAGATAAAACTGCTAGCAAAGCTATTTGTTAGCATAAAGTCACATGAAATACTGGTGGAATGGATGAACAAATTAGGCTTATTCCACCAAATATTGATTTCTGAAATGTTCAAAAAGTTTAAATATAAGACTATGACCTTGTTTTCTTTGCATTATTCAAAGTCTGAAAACACTGCTTTTTTTGATCAGTGGTAATTTTTTGCAAATAATATCTGCAAGTAAATATCTTGAGTTGGAATTTGGTTTAAAAAGTACATTTTTACACGTTATAACAAATAAAACAAAAATGCAAATGTTATACAAACATTTGTAGTGGTGTCAATTTTGTCCATGTTTGGTACACCTACAGCCATCTCAAAGTGTTATTACATAAATTACATGTTACGTAAATTCAACCAATTAAACTGCATCTAGACGTTTTCACAAATGTAGCAGCTTTCTAGTAAAGATACTTCCGCTTAATTACACATCTACATACTAAGGAATACATAGGACCGTTTTAGCCTTTAGAGGGCAGTGATTCTAACACTTGGCCAAAAAGTAAGCTAAATTCTGTCAAAATAAGAGTCATGCTTAAAAAATGTTTAAATTTAATTTCTTCAGAGCAGCAAAAAAAACGTTTGCTTACACATGTCATTCATAAAATGTGCAACGTTACTAGTGATTAGTACTACAAGTACTTATTTAAAATCATCTACAAATATCAAAAGAAAATGAATAATGCTGCTGAGATTAAGCCAATGCTAGCTACAGTTTTACGCTGACATTTTACTGATATAATCAGAATCAATTGAATCTTTGAAAGTGGAATTTTTGGGGCATTTGGACGACTTGCAAAATATTTAGCATTAAACGATTAGAGTAGAGCTTATTATAACTGAATTAAAACAAGTGTGGTCAACATATCCTTAAATCTGTTAATCATAATCTCAGATATTCAAAACATTTTTCGAGAAATTAGATTCTGAATGAGCATTTAGATCTTAATGTAACCTTATAAGACTAGATCAAAACCAAGCTTTCTGACCATTTGTATAACTGGCTTGTTAGCCTAGCCTGTTAGCTTTCCAAACGAAGACGTCTTGCTAGCGGGTGTGCAAATAAATTAAACCTTGTCATTGTGTCTCTGTGATGTCTTTATTCACCGAAAACTCACCATTTCCACTGTGATGAAAGAGTGAAGAGATGAAACAAGTCCAAACTGCAGCTCTGAGAGCCCAGACGAGGAAAATGAGCCGGAGTAGGCTAACGTTAGCTAGCTGTAAGTGAAATGAAATGCTAGATAGCCGCGTCACTCTGTGACAGCAGCGGGATCAAACATAACTCCAAAAGACAAATTAAAACAAGGTGAAGGTGAATTAATAATAAAGAAGCTCTTTTCTCCCGTTGTAACGCCACCAAAACACCTATTAGCTAAGCTGAAGCCTGACGTCAGTCCGCTGAGTTGGAAGAGATTAGCCTGCTAAGCTAACTCAGACCTGACTAATTATCAGCTCCGCTGACAGACTTATATCCTAGTTCAACGAAAACACAGAGTGCGCTTAAAAACCAAATAAAACCTGCCGCCTCTGGAAACGTCCTGGTTTATTTCTAACGGCTGGTCGACAACGGTACCAAGCAAAGCTCGCCGATTTTCTGACACAGGAACAAAAATACGAGCACGTAAAAAAGCGACAGTGCGTCCGTTCGACCAATCAGCTTGTGATATAAGCTGTGCCTGTCCAAGGAACTGCATCCATCTAGCCAATCACGACGTTGACCTAGAGTGACGTCACGGCTCATAGCAACTACGCAGGCCGACTGAAGCGGAGAATGTGAACAATGCTCCGCAATGATTGGTCAGTTTAAAAAACTCAAACCCGCCTTCACAGATGAGGACGAGCACAACATGCAAATTGCAGGCACTTTCAAAGCACAAATTGTACAACGAAAATGAATAAAACATCTGTAGTTCGAAAATGTTCATTTATAACTTAACTCAAGAAAAGAATGGCGTGTACAGGTCATCCTAATCACAAATCTATTGCATTACATAAAATACGTGTAAATTAGCAAACCATTCATCCAGCCACCCATTATCCCACCTGATAAATCCTTATAGGGGTTGCGGTTAGTCCGCTACCCCCTCACTGGGCGCAGGACCTCCACAGAGTAGGTATTATTTGGGCGGTGTATCATTCTCAGTGACACTGACGTGGTGGTTGCATATTGTATGTTGCCCTAGTATGATTACATCAGGCATGGCATCACCACATATTTAAAAATACATTATTCTATTTGAATATATATTTATTCTGTATTTCCAACACTAAAGTATATTAGTTGAAACATTTATATTAACAGTACATTTATTTAATAAATACATTCACATACATTTATTTTCCATATGGGTATAACACAAACTGTAAAAACATCAACATTAACAGCAACAACAGGAGAGAATCTAGTTAAAAATCTGTTAAATGAAAGGTTAAAAATCACAACACCACTACCATTAAAAACAAAAATTACAATAACAGCAATAGAGAATCCATTTCAGTGATTGTTCACATGCAAATGTAATTATATTTGCATTTTGGAAATCACCACCATCATCATTACTATCATCATCATCATTATGACAATAATCATCACATCATTACTATCACCACCAACATTGTCATTATCACCATCATGATCATCATCATTGCCATCATAATCCTCATCACCGTCATGACCATCATCATCAAAACAACAGGGAATCCATTTCACATTAAAAACTAAAATAAAAGTTAATTTGTATTTTGGAAATCATCATTATATCCACTACCACTGCCACCATCAACATTATTGACATTGCCTTCATCACTTTTATCACAATCACCATCATCAGTAAAAAAAAAAATGTCTGATACTACATTTTACAATCTGGTGGTATTACCATGATACATTCAAACAAACCACAATACTTGACAGTAACATAAAAACACCCTGAGGTCCAGAATGGTTTAACGGACACTATGACACTATGATCAGAGCATCCCGGTCATACTGCTTGTCATCCACAGCCAGGGCCCTCTCTGGGTGAGTAGATGGCACTGTCTCTCTTTCTCAGACACCTAGTCCCAATTCACAACTTCCATGCAATGTCCACTGGCTCAGGCATCTACTGGGTAATCACACAGAAAACTGGTGATCTAGCTGCCTAGTGACGATGTATGGGCATCAGTTAAAAAGAGTTGTTGACATTACTTTGCATGCACCACAAGAGGCCTATGTTAAGTCTTCACCCTCATAGAGTCAGAGACATTGGAAATTAGGCCAAGTAAAAAAAAAGAATTGGTGATCATCCCCGCCCGACCCTCTAAAAAGCACCCGACCGTTTTTTTTTTTTTTTTTTTTTATAACACAAAAAAACGCGCCAAACACCCTAGTCTGGCCTAGAATCATTCAAATTTTGCATGCTTCCAATGACGTGACCCAAATCAGTACACCTAACTGTCAATACCAATGGCCGGTCGTTTTTGTGATGCAAATCATGGCTTTTGCAGTGGCCAGCATCGTAAAAACACTACAGTCGGCCAATAAAATTCGTTTCATTTCCCTGTTATCTAATGAAATAAAATACAATGGATTATTTTAACTAACTGTAATATATTATAATAACTATTATCGCAGCGTGCGCGCAGACTCACACACAGAGAAGCAGACGGAGGGCCGGTTCTATAAATAAGACAGAATAACTGACTAAGACACACA
>BRDA01014034.1:1605-18588 GCA_036984385.1 Crenuchus spilurus
TTCCTCTCGCCTGTCTGATCCACAGATGCGCAAATCAAGATCTGCAAATTTGCAAAGGAGCGAACAAGCCGTCGCTAGAGGGCGCTGTTTATTTGAAGGAATGATGTAAAACCCACCCATAATGGACCAGCAAGATGGATGGGTAAGTGAAATAACGCTAGTAATTTGAATGAGTTATCAAGCAAAGTTAAAACCGTAGGCCAGTGATCCTCACTATTTTTTTTTCAAAAGAGCCATATTGACAGATCAAAGTCAAGGAGAGAGCCACAATATCACCCCAAGTCACTCAAATCATGGAAAAAAAAAAAATAAACAACCCACCTATGGACTAAACTTTTGCACACTGAATATATTGCTCTAGCTAAGTTACCTACCCAGATAGCAACAGTACGTTGGCCCAACGTTGGTTAACGTCATGATCACATGTCGAATTTCGCCGTCGGACTAACGTTGGTCTGTGGTTGGCTGTATTTTCAGAAGGCGTCAAAATGCCACCGTTTATCTAACGTCGGCTCCACGTTGGGTATGTTTGGAAGGGGGGGCGGTATAGAGAGCAAGCAATTCCCTCCTCAAAGAGCCGATCATGAGTTTACGGCGGTGTATTGGAGCCACTTACAATATTTTTCAGGTTTTTATTTCGAGATTAAAGTCTAAAAAAGGGTAGTCGCAAGCTCATTACAATTAGGGAGGTTCATGAATTAATAAAGTTCTACTTTCGTATAGGTTTCACAAAATAAAGAAATCCCCGATTTCTTGTCACCTCAACACCAGCACCTTATTATAAAAATACAGAAACGACTTTGCACCGGTGAGCTCCGTCTCTCATCTGTGCTTAAAATCATTTTATTAATAATAATAAGTCTTTATGGGTAATACTGTTATACTGTTATTTATAAGAATGAATGTGCTGGGTTTGATTCAGATGGAGAAAAATCTTCTGTTGTGCACAGATCTCTCTCTCTCTCTCTCTCTCTCTCTCTCTCTCTCTCTCTCTCTCTCTCTCTCTCTCTCTCTCTCTGTCTGTCTGTCTGTGTGTGTTGGAGGGCGTTACTAAAGGTGTTTTCGGATTAAAATTCAATACTAATCAGCTCTCGTTATAACCGATTTATTTCCCCTACTGATACGAAGTGGAACGACTGAATAACAGCCGTAGAACTGCGCAGAAAACAAGATCACTAGATGCTCTGTGAGGCACGTCGCTCCAAATGTTATTTCAGGTAAGTAAACATTGAAACTTCACTCAATTTATAAATGCACAGCTGTCCCATACAAGTGAGTAATAATGAGTAATACAGCAGGACAAGTGTGCGCGTGCATGACATCACATGCAAAACGACCACGCGACGTTTAAACTGAGGGAATTGAAGCCGGTTGTGCCCAAGATAACAATAAAAACGCTACAAATTTTGATCTACGCTCACCAAAAAGGTATTCCAAGTATTTGTTAATTTATGTTTAGATATTAAATCGATTTTAAATTATCATTGTAAATTTATAATAGTAATCTGATCAACTGCCTGAATTGAAACACAACGTTAATTGGTAAATGCTAAAAGCTATCATCTAACAGCTTTCAAGCTTTAAAATATTTTCCTCTACATCGTCTACACAGGCCTCTTGCTGTGATTACTGTGTGTCACATTTAATCTAGAGCAGTGGTTCTAAACCTTTTTTGAGGCACCGAACCCACCAGTTTCATATGTGCATTCACTGAACCCTTCTTTAGTCCTAAATAAAATGATTTTTTTTCCAAATTCAAGACATAGGTATATGTTTTTTTTACTGGTGCACAAAATGAGCCGTGCATGAACATCGCCTTGCTCAAAGAACAAAACCAACACAGTGCATGAACTCACAACAAATTACGGTATTACTTTAAGAATAAAGTAATACCGTAATTTGTTGTGAGTTCATGCACTATGTTGGTGTGCCCTGAAAAAATATTTCGGCCTCATAAAAAAATTTCAGCCCCCCCCCCCATTTTTTTTTACCATTTTACTAATTAAAATTAAAAAGAATTTAACATTTTTTAATAACTTAATTTTTTTATTTTAAATTTAATTTGTTTTTTTGTCATTTTGAATACACAAAATACTTTTTTGGGGCCAGAATAAAGCATTGTCCAAATTACATACCTGCAAATCAGTGTGACTTCTGCTGTTGTTTTTGTTATTTCATATTCGTCCGACCACTTTCTTTTTTTCCTCAACATATTTAGTATGGATTAAAATATTAAGAAAGAAACCACACGACGTACAACTACGACAGCCGTTGACTACTGTGCATGCTAAATTCCCCGCAGCACTGATTGGCCAAGCAATGTAACATGATCCTCTGCAGCAAGTGATGGCCAAGCTGGGTGTGTCATCACAACTTTACACAAGTGTGTCTTTACCTCCGTGGCAGAGGCTCCTCCGAACCCCCGAGATCGACTCATCGAACCCCAAGGGTTCGATAGAACCCAGGTTAAGAACCACTGATCTAGAGGGTCCAGTAAGGGCGTTTGGCTACAATGTCACTGTGCAGCAAAATTCTATCAGAATGGTCATTCAGACGCCTTGTTAAAAAAAACACTTAATTCCTTAATTATTAATAACAAATTTGCTGGAGAAAAAAATTAATCTCTGAAAAGATTAATCTCAATCTCACCGTGGTGCCCCCTCTCACACATCCCAATGGTTCTGTTTGATTAAGATTCTCCAGAAGTCATCAGCCAAATATTAGCCAACTTTACTTACCATACTGTATTTGGGACATTTATTTTGGAATTTATTATGTACTATCAAGCAACAAGTATGTAACTGTGTAGTGATTCAGATGATACAAGGATACAAGGCAGCTTTATTGTCATTCGCATCACATGTAGTACATGAGGTGGAACGAAATTGCATTCTCAAGGTCCCGGTTTTACTCAGTGTAGTGGCTTAATATAAATATAGATTAAATAGAGGTATTGTGGGTATATACAGATATGCAGATAAAATAGACTGTAAACTATGCACAGCAGTATGTCATATTAGCAGCAATTTGGACTGTACAATGTTCAGCGTATTGAGTATGGCGTGGGGAGATTAGCAGTGGTTTATGAGTGAGTGGTTAAAGAATAAATATTGCAGCCACACACTCATAAACCACTGCTAATCTTCCTCATAAACCACTGTTAATCTGTTAAAGTTACAAGTATGTAACTGTGTAGTGATTCAGATGATCAACCATCCACCTGCAGTTCAAGCACACATCAACCATCAACCAGCAGATCTGTAGGCTCTGCAGAAGCACTCATCCCTGACCAACAACGATCAACTACCATTTCAGGTACAACTCAGTCTCACACCGCTTCTGAAGGCAATGACTCTTCCTGTTACAGTTGCCTCTGCTGAGCGAAGCTTTTCAAACCTCAAGCTCATTAAAACATACCTTCGTTGATCAATGGGGCAAGAACGTTTAAGTGGTCTAGCTGTCATCAGCATCAATGCTGACGTGGCTCAGAAACTGTCATATAGAAACTGACTAAAGATTTTGACACCAGAAAATGCAGACGAGTGCCTCTGTAGGGCCTCTAACAACTGGTGCTTGTGAAATAGTTATATTATTCTAAAGAACAGCATGGTCTCTTTGTAGAGATGGTAATACTTTGTATTGAGTTTACAAAGTTCAGTTCTTTTATTTATGAGTCATTGCACATATCTGTTTTTATTAATGGTGGTGGTATTTATTTATTATTTTTAATTATTTTATTTATTTCCTTTAATGTTTGGTGACATTGTTAATGTAAAATTTAGTGATTTATATAAAAAAAACAAAATTGTATTTTCTCCTTTGAATTTGCAACTGTAATATTAATAAAGTTTGGAAATAAAGCCAAACGAACTGTCAAAGAATGAATTCTTGTTCAATTTTGGGGGCCGGGTTGGGATTGGGGAGGGTGGGTTTGGGTGCAGGGGAAGCACCACAAAGGTTTTGTGCTGAGGGCACCCAAATGGCTAGCGTCGGCACTGATTATGTTGCCCTGACTAATCAACTTTGCATTCCAAGGCCAGATCTGTGAGAACAGCTGTTGCAGAACTCTGAGCTTGTCCTGCACATTAACAGTTCCACATCCACAGACCATGCAGACAAAAAATCAAGTTGGTATGCTGTTGTGTCTTGACACTGATGTGGTCTGTTCTGGCATTCTTCTCAGTATTATGTCCACACAAGAAGGAGAGCTGGTGGCACTCACAGCTAGCCTGTGAGTTAGCCAAAGACAAAATAATTACGATTTAGACAACCACTCAATCAAAACAAGCCTGGAAAAAGGCTGGATGCATGGGGAACAAAAATGCATGCACATCTACTGTACTTCTGCTTGACCGATTCGCACCGTTTCGGATACACTATATCAGGGCAGGCCCCCAAGCACAAATTCACTGTTGTTTTGACCCACACTCGTTTATTTGTCATTTTATTGCCATCCCTTTTTCGTCCCATTGACTTTCATTCATTTTCACCCATATCAAATTCCAGGCTTCCTTTTGCATGACAACAACCAAAATTGATATACTACATCATGGCAGGTAACAGAACTCTAGTGCAGAGCCATACTGACCGGCACTCCTCTTTTTGTCATCTTTTCATCACTCGTTCCTCCCATTGACTTCCATTCATTTTCAAATACACTCAAGCCAGAGAGCTTCTGTGTCCCAACATCCACCAAAATTGATGTACTGCATCAGGGCAGGTAACAGAGCTGTAGTGCAGAACCATAACAACCGCCTTGGGGGCCATAGCAACCGCATTGAGTTTCATAGCAACGACCTTGGGGCCCATAGCAACCGCCATGGGTGCCATAGCAACCGCCTTGGGTGCCATAGCAACCGCCTTGGGTGCCATAGAACCCCCTTGGGACCCATAGCATCCGCCTTGGGTGCCATAGCAACCGCCTTGTGTTCCATAACAACCGCCTTGGGGTCCATAGCAACCGCTTTGGGGCCCATAGCAACCGCCTTGGGGGCCATAGCAACCGCTTTGGGGCCCATAGCAACCGCCTTGTGTCCATAGCAACCGCCTTGGAGCCCATAGCAACCACCTTGGAGGCCATAGCAACCGCCTTGGGGGCCATAGCAACCATAGTAACTGCGCAACATCCCGCATTTCCTTCAGGAAATGCACTTTTCTAGTTTACTGCTACGACTGTTACACTGGAAAAACCCCACTGCATTTATGTAATTTATATGTGTATATCAATAAATAATATATTGTTGTTTAAGCAATCTTAGTTTTTTTATTTCGTGAAAACAATAATTTCAACTTAATAAGTACATGTATGCGCAGTATTGAACTAAAGACGCTGGCTCTAATTTACATGACGCAATTACGCTTTCAAAAGAAAATTTAAATATTCATGAATTCTTGTTTGTATATACACGAGTGTGCCGAGTGCTGCATTTTTCAAAGGATGATCAGCGGCCTCTTTTGTTTTTCAGACAGAACTGCACGTGAACTTCAAGTTAAGACCAACTTGGCGAGTTACGAGAGGGTCAGACCACTCGTAGATTTTCACGAATGAGTTTAAGTATGATGTGGGTTATGAAGGCTTTCTCTTGGAAATACTCATAAATTTAAGAATGTTCAGAATTACGAGGTTACAAAGTACTTAACGTTAAGAATGTTTTGGGAAAAGCACCCCAGTTTTTCATGGATTGCTCTGCTCAGAGGTGAGTGGGAAGAGTAGAGGCTCACTCAGTCATGTAGAATGAACTCATGAAAGACGCTTGTCGAGCCATTGTCGACTGATCACCAACCAGTCACTGACACCCAGGAGACATTTGACATGCTGAATATCTATTCCAGTCAAGCGACTAGGTCAACAGCAGTAACTATGTACAACTAATGTGATAATGTAGAGAGAGAAGGACACAATCTCTGTTATTCTTTTTGTGACTGCACTGCAAAAATAATGTGATTGATTATATCTATGATCAGTGTAATGGACAAATGAAATAATGCTGATGATAGTATGTATGTAATATTGTTAGTTTATTAATGTGTTGAGGGAGGAAAACTGAAAAAAGTGGCGCTAAAGGGAGGGAAAATGGTGATATTACTATGGTGATATTTTTGTAGGTATTCAAATCAAATCAAATCAAATTTATTTATAAAGCGCTTTTTACAACTGATGTCACAAAGCAGCTTTACAGGGTTAGTAATAACAAACACCAAATCATTTATCCCTAATCCCCAGAGTATTTCACACTCATAGCCAGCATGCTGTGCTGTTCTGTGTTCTGTTCTCATGACAAAACATGTTTTTGGAGAACAGCTAGGTTAGTCTGCAATGAAAAATTGCATAGCTTGTCACCCCACATTGCCGACCAGTCATGTAGCATGAAAGCTGCAACAACTGAAAGACTCACAATTACAGCTCAACCAGTTGTGTAGTGGGAATGTAGTAGTGCAGACACTATTTTAAAATTTAAGCTCAAAAACCACTTTTTCAGTTTAGCTTTTGGCAAATATCCTCTCGTTCTCCTTTAAGAATGTTGTTTCAGGAAATCATGGACATGGAGAATCCCAGTAAACATGTGTATGCTGTGCTAACATTTTCCCTGGTATAAGGATGTTGTCGCAGATGGATGTCATTGTCTGAGGATGCTCTAATGTCTGTGGTCTTTCTGCTTTTCCTTCTTCTAGTCCGTCTTGCGAGTCTTGGAACCTCGCAAGGTTTCTTCCTCCAGCCTTGAGGGAGTTTTTCCTTGCCACTGTTGCCTTCGACTTGCTCACATTAGGTCTTTTATTTTTTCTTTATTCTAATGATCTGTTTCTGAAATTAATTATGTAAAGCTGTTTTGTGATGTCAGTTGTAAAAGGCGCTATATAAATATATTTTGATTGAACCCACACCAACATTCAGACACTAGATGCATTTTTTGGTAAATAGTATCTTTTTTATTATTCATGTTTACTTTGCATACAGTATAATCACTCAAATGTTGGTGAAATTGCTGGATCCACCACCGATCTCCAACACTGTGTAACCTTGTATGCCTGATCACTGCAGGCCAAGATGTGTTTTTGCTTTGTCAGGCTACATAATGCACTGGTCTCTCCAGCATCAGGCCATCAAATGAGTTGGGCATCCAAAAAAGGTCATAAATCAGTCCTTAACATGCGAGCAGCTGGCTACAAATCACCAGGTATCAGATACATATCACAGGAGTCTCTAAAATAATAAAAAGAAACACCCTCTTAAACTGCTGCATTGTACTGACCCAACCTCTCTAACACAACCCTACACTGCCCTCAGCTCCTGCAGTTGCTTTCTGTAGATTAAGTTTAATTTTAGGCTAAATACAGTGGGTAAACTGAAAAACAAAGCAAAATCATCTTAAATCTAGTCTAATTGTCAAATATATCCCATTCTGAGCTTGCGGAAATAAATGTTTATGCTTATTTAATCTATTTATATAAGCTTTTATTAGTTTTAAGTCATTGTACTGAAATAATTTAGCACTATTTCATAAAACAAGTTAGTTTATCTATTTTATCTGCTAAAATGAAATCTACTGCAGGAATAAAATAAATTATTTTCATAAAATAACCCAAAACATAAAAGCAATTCAACACTGGCTGAGAAATGCTACAGTAATCTCATAATGAGTTACCTTGTATTGACTAGTTTTAAGATGCTTTCACATAGTATTATATGATTTTCTGTGTTATGGTGGAGAATATCCACCATTAATCTATGACCAAGCATAATCCTTGTGAACATTTGTCTGGTCACGTTGATTCACAGCTATTTCACAGCATAGTCATGTGCAATATTCAGTGTAACTCTACATTTAAAGGCATAATTCACTTAATTTCAACTCTATCTCTATCTGCTCCACTTGTAATGTAGACAAAAAAAAATAGCACACATGCTAAAAGTGAAGGGGCAGCTGTTGATTTCCATCAGTGACATCAAGTCAAATCACATTTATTTCTAAAGCACTTTTATAAACAACCGACTGCTGAACAATAATGTGAAATTTGAAATAATAAAATAGTAAATATAGAATTTCTTAATTCAAAAAACAAAGACAACCAAAGAGATTAAAATATATGTTTGATATGTAATATATTCTTATAAAACATCAAAGAGAACTAAAGAAAAAACGGCTTTATTTTTGAAGAACATTATTTTTTCACTAAAACTGTAAATTCGTATAATTAAACCTTTCAAAGGATTAATTTGTGATAACTCAGTATCAGCATAGTGATGCACAGGGTTGTTGTAAGGTGTGTTATAATAATAATGGCACAAATTTTCCCCAGAAATCAGTGTTTAAATTTTTTTTCTACAATATTTTAAGAAGGTGTGTATAAATTTTAGTGCTGCCCAGTCACCTGGCCCTAACATCTTTACATCCTAGCAACACTCTGGTGATGTAATTTGATCATGATAGATACAAGAAAGGCCCTGTGATATAAGATGATATATAAGATGACAAAGATTTTGTTTGACTGACTGTTGGCTTTTGTGAACTCACCATTACCTTTCATCAACATGAGCCCAACGTTTTGACTCTGGCTAATGGATGAGAGACATTCTTACATCTCCATCTCTGTAACACGTGAAGTGAAAATTGTAAAGAAAACTTTCACTGAGGCTACCTGTCCCTGCTGAAGCTCACTAAAAACAAGTTTACAATTGTTGAACATAATTACACAGTAAATATAAGATGGTGCAGCTTAACCATGGGTAGCTTTGCCAGCAAGTTAACTGTGTCTTTTTTGTTGAAGGAGGGGTTTCAGTGAATCAAATGCCATGTTGAGTGTTATGAGAGTTCCCATTCATTTTTCAACCAATGATGATTCTCCTTGTATAATATCTCTGCCAGTACTAATAAATGTCCTGATAGTCAATGTCGGCTTGCTGTGTCCATGACCTTTGGGAAAAAGAAAATAACCATAACTACTTTTTTGCTACTGTGCTGTTGTAAAGCTGAAATAAGAAAAGCTTTGGAAACACTATGTCTCAATCACCTGTTAGAGTTTTAAATCTAATTTGTATAAATACATATTTCATCTGTTTGTCTATTGACAGAATTCAACAACTGCCCATTGGATTCTTGTATAAGCAAGAATGATTCAGCAGATAGAGATTAAGTTAAAAATGCTGAAGTATCCCAAAAGCAGCCCACTACATTCATTGCATTCAGTTTGCAGCTTACATTATGGAAGTTTGGGGAACATTCAGAGGAATACTGCTATACACGGACAAACGCAACACCACTGGAGCCTTTAATGCTGAAAGTTTCTCCAGAGTTTCCAAATACCAGGACAAGGGTCAAAAACATTCACCTAGTTTAACAGCTTTGGTTCCACACACCAGTTACACACAACACAGTTATTATCTGCAACATCCTTCAAGAAAGACATGTTTTAGGAGGTGTGCTTGTCCTCATGAGTATAAAAATAGGCATTTCCAAACATATACAAGTTATTTGCTGCTCTTAAACAGATGTGATACATCCATAAATAGCATCTAGAGGATCTCTGCTAATTTGAAGGTTGTTTATACACAGACCTGGCTCTTTTGGATAGAGGGATATATACTTTGCCATTAAAAGAATGGTTCAGCAAAAAATCTCATTTACACAACTTCTCCACTTACCTCAGATGGACTTGATCAGCCAAGATAAGTTTGGAGTCCAAAAGTTGATGCTTTAGTTTAAAGTTGGAGCTACGAGTTAAAAAAAAAACTCAACAGTCACCTAAATAGACTAGCTGTTTCTGTAAAAATACATTACCAACACATCTCACAACTCACTCAAACCTCATCCAGGTGGTAATGAAGGGCTCACAGACAAGTGGATGTGGTTTAGGAGATAATAACCTGTAAAATTAGACAGTGATTGACCATCCCATGGTGGAGTGGTGTAGAAGGTCAAGGGGTTAAAGGGGGTGGTCCTGGAGCTAACATCAGTCCAGGGATTCTGGGGGTGCATGGGGGGTTGAATTGGCTACATAGTCTGACAGGAGAGTGCACAAACGTTCACTTTCCAAAAACCATCTGTACTTGCACTGAAACATTACCAGTCCCTAATGATACTCCTGGACACATGTGTATCAGCCAGGGTCGGTCACTCAACTGCTTCTGAGTTGGATTGCCAAATACTATGATATACACATTCCACAAACAGAGAAACACCCATTTGATTTGTATCACTATTAAATCTAGAGAGTTGTGGCAGAAAGTATTAATCAGTAAGACAGTGAAAGGGTTAAAAATAGGGAGACTGGTGTTGGCAAATATGGCTGGATGCTGCTCCCGTCACAAAATATTCGAACAAGGAAGTGCAATCTGCCAAAAAAAATGCTCCAGTCCAGTTGCTCAGCATTTTGTTGAAAGGGGGAATTTTATTTTTGTATTGAAAAAATAAGCCACCATACCTCCATTTAAGGGCTAGAGAAACATATACATTTACTTGACACATTATCTTTGGAGACTTTTCTATGTTCTTCTAAAGCAGGGGTGTCAGACTCCAGTCCTGGAGGCTGGATTCCTGCAGAGTTTGGTGATATTCCTGATCAAACACACCTAAGGGTTGTGTCAGTTTTTAGTTGTATTTTATTGGGCTTTGTTTTTTATCCTTTGGGTTCAGTCCGTTGGCTACCCTAACCCTAACCTTTTTTACTTTTCCACCAGTAATGTCGCATCCTTCTGTTCATGTGGTTTAAAACTTCAACAGTAATCAATGTTCATATGTGAAACCTGTGTTGAGGACAGCAGTGGCCTAAAGGTTAAAGAAGTGGGCTTGGGATTGGAGGGTCAGCAGTTTGATTCCCTGAACCAGCTGAAGTACCAATATTTCTGCCATTGGTTTCCTCCTCACAGTGGGTTCTGTTTTGGACTGCTGTACCTTAAGTTTTCTCTTTAGTGGAACTGATGTTTGTTTTGTACTGAGGGATGCCCCCTTGGACTGACATTTGAATTGTAGCAAGGTGAACATCCCCTCACCCTGGACTGATGTTTGACTTTGTATTGAGGAGGATTTCCCCCCAGACAGACGTTTGGTTTGTCTTAAGTTGGTATGTCCACCCAGACAGGTATTTTGTTTATACTGAGGGGGACTTCTCTCCAGACAGATGTTCAGTTTGAACTGAATGTTGTACTGTATGTTCAATTTGTATCTGGATTAACATTTGGATTGTACTGAGGGGGTCTGTCCCCTGGACAGGTGTCCAGTTTGTCTTTTGAGGGACATCCCCCTGGACAAAAGTTCAGTTTGTACCCAGTTTGAACTGAAATTTGTACTGTAGGTTCACTTTGTGTCCAGACTGACATTTGTTTTTTGTCCAATGCCACCTTCCCAGACTGACATTTGCTTTTGAGTCAACTAACATATGCCACCCCAAGATTTTCAATCACTCTGTCGGGCTACCCCTCCAAAACATTTTTGGAGCAGCTACAGGTACGTGTGTGTGTGTTTCACCACACAGATAGGATAAAACTGGAAGTCAATTTCCTATGCACTTCGTTGAATTAGTTATTACACTGCTCTACCCATGTTGAAAAAATTATTTTGACTTTCATCTGATCAAGACAATGAAGGCTTACAGCTTTACGACGGTTTAAGATTAGCACATTTCAAAAAAAGAGAATATGGTGAATTTCGTTTGTGTTCATGGTTTAATTCAAAAAGGTAAATATATTTTATATTTATTACATTCATTACGTTTTTGAGATGCACTTCTATAAAATAAAGACGTTTTTAAAAGGATGAGCCTTTCTCTTACTTTGTCCTTTATCACCTGAACAGTTTGAGCCCAACTCGTGCTTTCCGGAACACTACTGCAGCCATTCAGAATCCTCAGGACAATCTGACTATCACAAATATCAGACCTCTGCTGTTGGTGCTGCAACATTATGGAATTTTTATACATTAAAATCTGGATGCAGGTTGAGAGATGTATTTTTACAGAAAGGACCAGGCTATTTAGGTGTCTTCCACTGTTTCTTATTAGCCTCTCAGCTCCAGCTCTAAAGAAGCAAAACTTGAACATGGCTGATGGACTGTGTCTGGGATGGATAATTTTGATTTTGCCAAAGCACTGCTTTAATGACAAGTCCGAGTTTTGAAATGAAGCAGCAATAATATTAGCAGTCCAACATCTATGAAGTAAGCACAGTTTCAGGTTGAGGTCCCTTATTTTTAGACAAACGTATGGGCGCTTAGTCAGCTATCCTGCTCTTAGCCTACGTGTACATTCTGGCCTTTATCTAATGACTATTGTTCTTTTTTTACGTTATTATAATGAGCAATACAAATTCATATTATAGTCAGTCAGTACGGAAGTGCATAAAAGTGCAAGTATAGCTTTAGATGCATTCATTTTTGAAGAGATGTTTTGCAATATGGCCCCAAACGTAATTGTTTCTGAATGGGAACCTAAAGAAGAGAACACTACCACTGATGCTGTTCCTAACCTAAGAGATATAAGCTCCATCCTCCAGTCTAGCAGATCTATATGTTAGCTCTGAGTCGGATGTTAATCCTGGTTTACCTGCGGATCCTTTCACACTTTCCACAGAAAACAAACAACAGAGAAACAAACAAACAAACAAACAACAGAACAGCAACACCTGCTGGTGGAAAGGAAGTCAGCGTCATTTGTGTTAAGCAAAGAGAGGATCAGGAATCCATTAGGAAGCACTATTCTGGCACAGTATTAGTTTGTGCCATAGAGGTTAATACGCCGACTCTGTGTTCTCATGGATAGCCCCATCTTTATACTCAAAAAGTTCTCAGCAGAGAAAAAGCTAAACATTTCATTTTTCTGTTGTTTTGAGGTAAAAATAAAAACTAAAAGTTCTACACCATTTCAACCGCGTCTCCGGCCTGCTCGGATTCTGAGATCAGAATATCGGATAACGCGTCATTGAAACCGTAAGGCTTTACAGTAGAATGTGACTTGGCCAATGTGGGCGTTCTCTAGCTGCTCTCAGAGGACGTAGGGGGCGCCGTGGAGGATGAGCGACGCCGCGAGACGGATTGCGAGCGCTCGTATGGCTGCAACTGGACCTCCAGAAAGTCTCGGTGCTGCTGGCTGATCAGCTGGCTGATGAGGCCTGGCAGAGCTTGCAGGTTGCTCAGTAGTGCCTCCAGCTTTGTCTCCAGGACTGCAATCCGCTTCTCTGTGTCCTCCCCACGCTCATTCAGGTCTGAAATGAGGTCATACATGATGTTCTGAGTCTGAAGAGTCAGGGCCAGTGAGAAAAAGAAAAACAAGGATCAGTAAAGCATGCAGACATTTTGGGTGTCATAACATAACTCTACATCTTAGGCCAACATTATTTCCAAAATCATAAGAAAAAAATCAGTAATTAATGTACTGTGTACAGCAAATCATGCTTGAAAGTGTTTTTGCGGTTCAACTTGAAACATTCTGCTAGAATGAAACATTTAAAATATTTTTTTCTTAATATAGGCTACAGCATAGGCTACCCTCCAATTTCAGATGAGTTTTCATGTAAATGGTGCTGAATATAAAAATATTTATAATTTACACTATATTCAATAATTTCCCATAGTTTTATTAGTTTCTCATATAAAATATAAACATTTGAATTATAATTCACAGTGGATTCTGAATCATTTACAGTAACTGAATTATTCCTAGTTGATACACAATAATTCACTGAATATTTCTTAGTGGACACTGAATAATTCACAGTGGGTATGGAATAATCTGTAGTGGATACTGAGTAAATCATAGTGGATACTGATTAGTTAATATCAGGTACTGAATAATTCACAGTACACACTCCATAATTCAAAGCAGTTCCACAATAATTGTAGATACTAAATCATTCATAGTAGATGTTGAATAACTCCTAATATACACTGAATAATTAATAGTGGAAATTGAATAATTTATAATGAATCCTGAATAATTCCAAATGGATACTGAATAATTTATAGTATATACTGAATAACTGATAGTTATAATGTAGTGTAAAAACATTCATAAAATGTTTCCCCTGCAGCACTTTTGCAACAGTCCACAATCAGAAGAAATGAATAAAACAGATTTCTAATCACCTAAAGTCATTTCCTTAATGAATTCATAATTCATTTACATAATCCATTTTTGTTTAATGTAATTTCTTATTTATTTAATCTCTCATCCACGTTTTTCCAATGTGATCATGTTTGTACTTTTTAAAAATATTTTGATGTGCTTTGTTATAATGTTTTAATTTGTACATTGTGCCGTGGCACAGCAGTCATGAAGCTCTAAATAAAATCATAGAAATGGATGCTGAGGTCATCAGTCTAATAAAATGTATTCTTGAGTTTGTTTATCATTTATTTACACATTTAGTCAGACATGCATGGTTGAATTTAAAGAAATAATGCAGGAGGTCCAGGCAAAGTGCTAAAGCCTGGCTGGTGAGCTGCGTGACAGTAAAACAGAGAGATCCTGAGAGTGTTTCCGTCACTGTGTAGAGCACAAAGCTGTAAATAATGCAGACTGAGAGCTGTTTGGGTCCGACCTGCCAGCTGGGCTGGAATGAGGTGTTGTTTTGTAAGCTTATTTTCTGTAGAGCTTTCATCAGCTCAGAGGTCTCTGTGAGGAACTCTCCAGTGCCTCTGTGTATGTGTGTGCATGTGTGTGTGTGTGTGTGTGTGTGTGTGTGTTCTAGCCCAGAGTGTTATCTGGACACACTGCAATTAGATGTGGTCAGTTATTATTGCAGCAAACTGGATTTCTGGCCTGTCTCTGGGTCAGTATCTTTCTGTCAGTGGGTCAATATCATTCCTGTCCCTTATGTAAGTGTCTTTCCTGTCACTGGGTCAATATATTTGCTGAAACTCAATCAGTGTCATTCCTTTCATTGAGTCAGTATTTTCTTGTCACTGGTTTAGTGTATGTCCTGTCACTTCATCAGTATATTTCACATCACTGAGTCAGTATCTTTCCCATCATTGATTATCTTTCCTTTCACTGTGACAGTATATTTCCAGTCACGTAGTCAGTATTTTTGCTCTCACTGTTTCAGTATCTTTCCTGTGACTGGGTCAGTATTGTTCCTGTCACTGAGTCCATACTTTTCCTTTTAGTGGGTCATCATTTTTCCTGACAGTGGGTCAGTATCTTTCTTATTACTGGGCTAGTCCCTTTCCTGTCACTGGGTAAATATCATTCCTGTCACTGGGTCACTATTGTTTTTGTCACTGGGTCAGTATCTTTCCTGTCACTGTGTCAGTATCTCTCTTGTCATTGAATAATTATCTTTGCTGTAACTGGGTCAGTATATTTCTTGTCATTGAGTCTGTATTTTCCTTTCACTGGGCCAGTATTTTTCCCATAACTGACTCAGTACCTTTCCCATCATTATGTCAGATCTTTCCTTTCACTGGGTCAGTATCATTCCTGTCACTTGGTCAGTATCTTTTCTGTCACTAGGTCAGTTTATTTGCTGTTACTTGATCAGTATTGTTCATGTAACTGGGTGGAACTGTGTCTTCAGCATCTTAGAGAACAAATCTCTGGATTTCTGTATTGATAAGAACCTGGAAATATGTATCACGAGGGGTTTCAATATAATATATTGTGATATTTTAAGTAACATTGCTGAATTGATACAGTTTCAGAAAACACAATATTGTGATACTCAAGTTTATTGATATTTTATTTTGTCTGTAACGGACTTGACTCACTCTCTTCTTTATATTTATTTTATTGTTAACAAATTGACTCCTTTCTTCAGGTTGTAGTGAAGCTTTAGGATAAAAATCTCAAAGCTCCTACATTTTTGTTTTCAGCAGTAAAATGTAAGCAAGTGTTATTATATTACAAATCATATTTACATTTTCAATTTCAAATAACAATTACATTTTCTGGATCATTTGACAGGCTCTTTTCTGTAGTCCTGAAGGATCACCTTTAAGGAGACATCTACATTGTTTGGGCCTTAAAGGGACAAGAATGTGCCTGATAATATCAGGCTCCCAGATCCAAGGCACACATGATATTTAACTTTAGGCACTAGTATCTTCACAAGTAGAGGACTTTTAGAAGAGGGCACATCTAAACCTGATTTCTCTGTAACTGGAGGAAATCCACTGTGTGAAGTTACGGTTTAGCCTTTAGTTAGACATCACTTTTGACATCTTTCACAACATTGCATCATGGCTCTAAACTTCTGTATAAAAATGGACCAGTTTATTTCAAACTCTTAAAATGCTGCTGTATTGTTTATGATTCTCTATTTGAATCTGAACCCAAGTCTTAGTGTTTTTAAACAGTGAATATATTAAATAAAAACTAAATCTTAACATTTTTAGTAAAAGAGCCTGTCAAATGATCCAGAAAATGTGTTTTATGATTTGTAATTTAATAACACATGCTTACACAAAAATATAGGAGCTTTGAGATTTTTAGTCCCAAATATCATTTATCTCCTGCTGCACAGCACTGAAGGGACATTATGTAGGTTCACATTTGTGCCACAAAGAGGACACCTTCAGCAGGACAGAACCTGAGAGCTCAGTTCTGTTTGTTTGGGACTCAAACGTCAGTAAACATCAACACTTATTGTAACTGAAGATATAACACAGTTCATCTGAAGCAGAATCTTTAATCAGCAGCTCAGAATAGTCAGAAATGAAGTTGAGGAGAAAGGAGAGAGTTTTATTTGAGTTTTATACAGCTTTTATTTGACCCATCCCTTTAGTGTGTGTGGATGCTGGACCTGCTGGCTCTTTAAGAGATTATTTAGCCCTGTGAAATCTACAGTTCATGAAACTTCTGTTGATTCTACTCATTTATTTGTATTGATTGTGAGTCATTTTAGAGTTACCTGCACCCTGCTGACAAAAACTAGTACTTGACTGAAGGAGGCAGAATTTGCGCAGCTGCTGGAGTTATTTTGAGCTTCATTATACGAAGCTCTGCTTGTGGAAGCATCTGCTGTTAGGATTCATACCATATCGGCCTCTGATGGAG
>BRDA01014034.1:18688-42087 GCA_036984385.1 Crenuchus spilurus
CCAAACAGCGCCCACTAGTGTCAAAATCCGATCAGAAAAGCCGATACCGATTAGTAAAAAAATGCCGTGATCGGCCCGATCCCGATCTTTGAGATCGGATCGGGACATCCCTAATAATAATAAATAAATAAGATTAAATATAGCTTATAAACAAGCATTGCATCACCCACTTTCAGGAGACGGAAACGTTGGTGAGGAAAAGCGCATCTGCCAAATGCTGTAAATGGGAAATGAGACGGGTCAGTATGGCTCATATTGGTGGACATAATACGGGCATCTGGTTCAAGTGATGTGGATGAAAACACTGATTAAAACAACGTATTTGGTTTGTCAGTGATACAATTGCTTCAGTTCTCTGCTATGCACTTTGATTTAGTAGTGAAAAGCTATTTAGGCCATCCCTTATACTCTGCTTGTATGGTGGGGAAAAATGCCAAGCTGGGGCTTGGAGCCAGTATGGTTTGATATTTTTGCCATCTGGTTTTGAGTTGAAATATTACACTGTATCAATTATTGTTGTGTTTGCATTAATGCAGTGACCCACTTTTCATTCTTCTTTAATACTTTGGAGACAGTGCAAACATGAATGCATCAGACACTGCTGAAGATCGCAGAAGTAATAGTGATTTTAGACCTTATAGTCTCTCTCTTCACCAGTAATATACACACAGTGAGGCATTCGCTGACAATAGCTCATCTTGACTTTGGCCAAGTTGTCTCTTTGACAGCTGCTATCAATAACCAATGTCATCATAAACTGAACTCTGTCCTGTCTCTTTTGTTCTCTCTCTCTTTCTCCCTCCCTTCCTCTCAGGTGCCCACGTTCTGCCGCAGAGGAGAGCACCACAATGCGGAGGAATCAGTAGGCACCCTCCATAGTATGGCCGCGTCCCGCTCTTCGCGCGTCACAAGATCATCAGTGGGCTTAAATGGATTGGACGAGAAGTTTTGTGGCCGAACCCTCAGGAACCGCAGCATTGCCCAGCCGGAGGAGACCTCGCCACCTCCCAGAGCTCGGTCACCCAAGAAGAAGCAGGACTACCAGCAGGCCGGGACGAACTCGGGGAAGGTAGCTGATGGCAAGCCGGAAAGTGAACCTTCAACCAGCAACAGGAAACGTGGCCTGTCCATCTCTGAGAAAGACGATCACGAAAAGTCAGACAGCTGTGAGCGAGGTCGGACTGGGGGAGTCCAGGAAACTTCCTCTGCCCTGAAAAGGGCCAAGCGTTGCTCACGCTCAGGAGAATCCCAGGGAACTGAGGAGGAACTTTCTCCAAAATCAGAAAGCCCTGTACCTGCTGCAGCCCCAGAGAATGATGAGAACTCCAGAGTTGTCCCACCGTCTGCTTCTCCAGCCCTTGTCCATGACAAAGAGCCAGAGCAGAAAAAGGACAAGTCTAAGCTTGTGGAGGAGAGCGTCCCTCCCTCGCAGGCTGATGAGTCCCACAAGGCGACCAATGGCCTGGTGGAGCTCCATGAGGATCTCCATAAGGAGGACTTAGAACCTGCAGCTTTGCCTGCAGAGCCTTGTGCCTCCTCTCCCACACAAACACTCACGAACAGTCCCACGCTGCCCAACGGTAGTCAGGCAGCCCCCTCAACCCCCGACCCCATTGTGCCTTGTAGATCCCCGCCTCTTGAGCAGGCTGATGAGTCTGATGGCCCTCATGTTGATGGTGAAAAGAACTGCTCACCAGAGGAAGCTGCTGAAGCCGTGTTGACCCTGGAACCAGAGGTTGAAGTTGAGGTGGATGTAGATGTGGTGGGGGATACCTGTCAGGCTCAGGACCAGCGCACGGTTGAGGAAAACACAAACGGTGTCCCACCAACGGAACCACAAGACCCTTCGGATGACTGCTCTAATATCTCAGGAGAAACAGCAGGCTTGGCCTCCTCCAGGTTACCGGCAGAGCCCCCTTCATTCACGGAACCTCAAGAACACAGATACACTTTGAGGACTTCACCTCGTGCTGGAGGGGCCAGGTCCAGTTCCCCAAAACCTGCTTCCCCACACACAGACAATGGCTTACCCGAGGACGAGGAGGCCCCTACAGATCCTTTGGCCTCAGATGGCACCTCCCATAAAGAACCTCCAGGCGATGTGCTAAATGTTACTGCTGAGGTTGATGGTGAAGTGTCTGAGCACGTAGAGTCCAAGGCCAGTAAAGAGGTTGCTGTGTTGGATAGTAGTGTGTCCAGATTCACCAAAGAAGCATCAATTGGTCCACCTGAGGATGAGGAGGAGGATCCTGACGTCTACTATTTTGAGTCTGATCACTTGGCGCTCAAACACAACAAAGAGTATGTGGAGAATTCCTGTTGTCCTGAGTAGTGTTGTTCAAATTTTTACAGCATTTTTCAGTTTATTCTGTTTGTATACACTGCTAAAATGTCACTTTATTTATTTAGCTGTTTACAAACAATCGCCTTTGCCTGACAGTTTTGCCTTGTCTTATTAATAATATATATTCTCAATGTTACTACGCTTATAGGGTTATCTTTTCCCAGACTGTGTTTATTCAGCCAGTTTGCTTTTTAACTAATATTTCAGACAGTCTCTGCAGTAGGAATGCACCGAATATTCGTTAACCAAAATTATTCAGCCGAAAATGGCAAAAAACACATTGTTGATGTTCAGCTGAGTAAGTGAAAAGATGAATTTATACTGAAGAGTGACGTTTTAATGACACTGTTACCTTTTTAGACATTCAGAATTCTGCTTCTCTTCACCTGTTAATAAAACACAGATTCAATAGCACAGTTACAGTTTGGTGCAACAAACTACACTTATGATGAATACAGCCGCTTAGCTTTGTGTTTGTCTTAGCTTTATGTTTGTTAGCTTGTGTTGTTTGCTCCGGTGGCTGCAGTGTTAGGGACCATTTCACAATTACCAGAAGAAATATGAAGTGTTTCAATGTCTGTAGCTAATGAGACACACAAAATCAATGATGTAAGCCACCTAGATGTTTTGTGTGTTTTTAAAATGATTAAATATTAGTAATGTAACACACACACATCTTTATACATATTCATATATTATTGTCTTTTCATTTTTCTAACTTTTAATATACAAATATAAAAGAATAATCCGTTACGCTCATGTTATTAAACCTAATGATATCAAACCAACTTATTAAAATACAGACATTCATTCCTGACCAACTACAAGACTTATTATGGGAAATAGTTTAGTTCCGATTTTTATAATCATTTATATAAATGAAGAACCGTGTTCAGCTAAATGTTTCGTTTTGTTCTGCTTCGCGGAAACATTTTCGTCTTGATGCATTCCTACTCTGCAGTCTAAGCTCAAGTGAAAATATGCGCTGAGGTTTTGTTGCTCCAAGTTGCACCTGTTATTTTGCTTTGTTTGGCCTTGTGGTTCTTTAAGGATTTTAAAGCTTTGTGTTGCATTGTTTGTGGTGAGGTAAGTACAGACGAGCACCTTTGCCATTTAAATTTGACTGCACGTAGAAGAGCATCTCACAGTCGCATCTAAATCATTCGCTTGTATACACTGTTCATGCTAGCTGTTCTACTCAGTAATATTGTTGGTGAAGCAGTTGGTAGACAGGTTGTGCTGGGGTGCTCTCATTCAGCCTGTGCCTGTTTCTCCATGCAGGAGCCCAGTTGGTTCATCTCTCAGCCCAGCAGGGCACAGAGCTGCCAACTGTATTGGCTTTGTACATTGTAGGAATAGGCGAAAGGACAAGAAAACAAGGCTTCTCCATTTATGAGGGCTGTCAGAATAATTATACATTTATTTGTTGAATGTCACATGGTTCTTGGGAGAGGTTAATTATTGGCAATTATTTGCATCATCTCCAGGCTGCGCGTACATTCAGGCTGCACAATAAACTTTACGGTCATTTTAGTGTAATATACTAAAACGAGTGCTGAGACGTTAAAAAGTGAAATTAAAGTTTGTAGGATGTTTTACAAATAGTATTTAGAATTCCTGTATCTGATTGATTCATCAATATTCCCATCAGGGACATTAGGTTTTTAGGAATGCTCATAGAACAAAATTAAAATCATTTTTAAACATAAAATTAGCATGTTTTAGCCATATTCATATTGCAAACGATAGTATCATCATGACTGTCAAGCTATATTGTGCAACCCTAATGTACATGAATAATATTTAGAGAAGGGGCGGGCGATCTGGGATAATTGTGATCTACCTTCTTGATTTTGAAATGTGCTGTTGAACATCTAGACTGGAATCAGCATATGTACTTCTCTGTCTGCAGCAACTGCATTAAAAGCTCATTTAAAACTATTTTTTTTAAACAGTCGGTAAATAATACAACCAATACATATTTTTTTTACAGCACTGAGAAAATTGTTTTTAGAAAACATTAGGAAAATGTTTAGCAACAAACAGCTTTAATTTCAAATTGAAATAATAGGTTTTTATTTGTATTACCCCTGGATGTTCCAGCCGTTGATGATGATGATGATGATGATGATTTATTTTTGGCAATAGCTCCTCATTTGATGCTGTGAGCACACAATGTTTTTTCAGATGCACCCAATAGACCGTATTACAGGATATAATCTGGCAGATAAGTACAGCAGTCTGGTAGACAATCGTACTGTTGGTGGGTGCTTTAGCACGTTAATGCCATTGATTGTTGAAGTTTTGTGTGAAGATTGGAAACTTTAGTAGGAACACATGAAATGTTGCCATCACTATGTTGCCAGCTTGCTCACCCCTAATGTAGAGAGTTAGGGGTGGTTCCTGATTTTGGGGTTCAGGCCTCTTGGCCACGTGTAGGTTTACAATAGCAGTACTGTGTTAACCTTGTGGTTTTCTTTGTCTTTTCATGAGTAATTGCAGATGACTCATTAGGTGTCAGATCACATTAAGTTTTTTTTTTTTTATCATCAGTCACTTCACTCGTTAACAGATTGCGTCCTTTTTCCACCCCTCCCTTCTGACATTTTTACTTGCAGTTAAGCTGATTGGTCCCTAGGTGGCAGTACAGTGCCAGTCGTAGACTGAAGATACTGTAGATACGTTATGTGCCTGATGTTCCTGTTGGTACTTGGATCAGGTGTATTAGATTTACACTCAGCAGGATGGTAGATCTCCAGGACTGGAGCAGAGTAAACACCTACACTGTAGCTCGGATAAATAAAAACAAAGGACAGTGAGTTGACTAGGGCAGGGTCATTTGTAAAGAAGTGCTCCCCGATTGATTGTCATCAATGATGTGCTGCACATGGATTGATGCTCTAAGGTCGGCTGAGCTTCAGAGCAAGATTAGTTCCAGGCAGGAGGTGGAAGTCTTGCTGTTCATCCTGAGCAGTTTGTTCTTTGTTTTTCTTTTCATAATCTGCGCAGCTATTTGTGGATCCCTTGTGTGTTTGGAGGCCTTTAAAGAAAAGTCATATTCTTAAATAAATCAGTCAGAAGACGCTTCATCCCAGCCAGTGACGGGTTGTTAGGGAGTCGTGAGTCACATTTGTTAAATTTTGATTAAAACAGACTCACTCCCTGCTAATTACGCCGAGAATGTTTGGCATTGTTTAGACTTTGCAACTCTCGCAGTGAGCTGCTTTTCGCCCACATAGTGACTAATACAGAATTATTTCCCGTGCACTGTTTGCTGACTCTTTCCATAGCAGGCGTTTGCTTGTACTGTACCACAGTTGAATTATGTATGTCGCAGCCTCTGAAAGTTTGATGTCCTGATGCATAGCCAGGGTCTTCTGTTAATAATGCATAACGCAGTTCTACATTATCGTCCCCTCCCGTCTACCTTTTAAGTTATCAGAGGTTACTTCAGACCATTGGTGTGCTGGAAGCCCAGCGAACCCAAGCCATCATAGACCTGGAAACACTGGCCCGACGCCAGAAGCAGGCCCTGGCCGACCCCATCGCATTCGTGGACCAGCTTCAGAAACAGGTAAAACATCAGCTTCTGAACCAGGACGATATGTTATTTGTTAATCATTATCGCAGTGTTGGCCTTTGCAGCATTGACATCAGCAAGGCTTATAAAATGTAAATAAGCATTTTGACTCGTCGTACGTCCCGGATGAGTTCTTGTGGGTGTTTTTATGAATCCAGACATTCATGTCATTCGTCATTTTACAAATACAAACAACAAAAAAAGGTTAAAATGACTCAGGCCAGGCGCAAGTCTTCACTGTTCTGTGTTGACACAATTCTGATGAATAATACAGTGAAAAAATGAAAGATACTTCCCTCAGTCTCTACTGAGTGTCTGTCATCTTACCATCTTTTCTGGAAATGGCAGCAAGATCAGAACCGGGCTCTTCTTTTTGAGTAAAGTTGGTGGGGTATTGAGACATCTGCTTATGCATTGTTATTTCTTAAATCAAGGGTGTTTAAATTTGTCCTGCTGTTGTTGGACTGTCTCTACTGTCCACTGAAGGTTTTCTACTAGATTTTGGAGCATTGCTGTGAGGATTTGATTGCATTCAGCGACAAGGTAGCCACCACTACCTCATCCCAAACTCCCCAACTCTTCTCAAAAGTACTGGACCGGAGCAGCATCAATCCAGAGAGCACAGTTCCACTACTCCAAACCTGGCATTAGACATGGCATAATTCTAGCTATTAAAGTTCTCTTCTGGGGAATTCTGAAGTGTGTCTGTGCTTCTTGCAGGTCGAGTTGGGCTTGCCGTGTCCTCAGAGAGTGGTCCAGCTCCCTGAAGTTGCATGGGACCAGTACACCTCAGGCCGCAGTGAATTTGAAAGAGATTTCTGCGACAAGAAGCGAAAGACACGGCGGTTGAAATTAATTTTTGATAAAGGTGTGTTTTGTTTAATTTTTCTTGCATCTGGGTTTAACTTTTAAGAACTGGCAGGAAATAATGTTTAGCAGTATGGAAGTCATGCTCAGTCATTATGCAAAATGTTGTCACTCTTAGAATTTAAAGCGCTAAATATATTCACAAATATTCCAAGCTAGAGTCAGCAAAGGGGCAGCATCAGTTAAAATGGTCTGTGGACAAAAATATATCATTTTGATGCTTTTGATTGTCTGTTATTTGCATTGTAAATAGAAGCTGCTTTTATATTTGATATTTGTCACCTTCAGGTTTGTTGATTGTCTCCTGTGTACCTACTTGTCAGCCACTTGCTCCCTAAAATTTGAACTGAGATGCAGTAGGCTTTGCATTAAAAGTCGGCTGAAGGCCCCCTTAGCTTCCGTGAATTGGGAATTTTATAGAAGTATTAATAGGGAGAGACTCCAGTCAGTCATGCACAGGTGTGGCACATCAGCCATGTTTGACTTTTTGAGAGAGTTAGGTTGTATGTTGGGTTGTGTGCTCTGACCCTAGTGAGCAAGTTCTCAAACACGGAGTACTGATGCTGTCCAGGTTAGACGAGACCATTCTTTTGGTATCAGGAGAGGTAACAGTGGTGCATCCCTATTGGATGTCTTACAAAGACAGTCAGTCACACATTACATACATCTCTGTGCTTGTAGTGGGGTTACCAGCACGACCAAAAAGTCCAGTGGATTCCAAGAAGGAGGCTGATGGCACTGCTCTTTACTCATCTCTGCCTTCTAGTGATGCTCCAGAACACAGCATGTCCAGTAACAGAGCACAGGTGAGCCTCTTCTCTCACACATGACAGGAGCAGTTACCCTCGAATCAAGAAGTTTAACAATGAGATTTTTCACCTAATGTCTTTTTTAAATATCATAGAAGATGGAATCTGAAATGATCAGACTCCGAGTAAAGCAGAACAGCAGCTGGGGGGAAAACGTGAAATGTATTTTTAGCAGTTAGTCCAGCTCTAATAACGAGGACAAGTTATTCCAAGAAGCCAGATTGTGTGTGGTTGTGTTGTTTATTTATTGTAATCAAATACATTCAAATCAAGCAGCCTATATTTGGAGCTGCCCTAGTTGCTGCAGATACTTTCTCCAAATGTCTTGGAACGTGTTTGGCTCCCGGTGGTACGGCAGATGAGGCTCTCCAGCCCAAACTTCTCATTTTGTCCTCAGCAAACTCAAATGTAACAAATGTCTCTTCACTTGCTCTGTGAGAATTGGGGGAGGAAAGAGAGAAAAGTGTTGATGGTACGGAAAAAGTCATTTTGTAATTTCAAGTAATGTTACTTGGCAGTCGGAGGCATAAAAACAACAGTCCTACTTCCTGCTGTGTTAAAGGACACTCTCACCTCGCCTGGTTACTTACTGTGTTGTGTAGGAGTTGATGGCTCAAACTAAAGTCTTTGTGTTTTCCATGGTCTGCACAACAACAATACAAGGTTACAACATAATGTACCAAAAATGTGGTTTTAATCATTTTATTATCCTCTGTCTGTCGGGGCAGGTGATTTGATATAAATTGAATTTAAAACGTTTTTTTTTTTTCAAAAATAATAAATATAAAGTCTTACCCAAATATAAGTCGGAAAGCTTTCTCTCCTTTAAGGCCGGTTTATACTTCTATGTCAAGGCATTGCTCACGGCATTGTCTGCTAGGGGTGCAGGAAAAAATCGCTTCGAGCTGGAATCGCGTTTCTCACATTGAACGATTCAGAATCGATTCTCGTTTTCAAAAAAAAATTTTTTTGCGGGTGTGGATGTGCCTTCTCAGCCACCGTAGTGCTAGGCAAAACAAGGAAGCAGCGTCGGCTACGTACAGACATGCAAGCCAAGCCGTGGTCTTTGAAAGCAACCATTTGGAAACACTTTGGATTTTACCGTCAACTCGACCCAGGTAAGAAAGGGCTTGACGTGACTCATGTGATTTGCAGAGATTGCAACGGTAAAGTAACGTATTTCATTTTAATTTGAAAGAATCGGAAGAAAATCGATTCGTGACCCCAAGAGTCGATTCTCGATCGATTTGTTCGATTCCCAAAGATTTGCAGCCCTATTGTCTGCGCACGTCGCCTACGCTGCAGCGTTTATACTTTTGCGTTGGTATGACTGTGACTTGCTGCAGTTACACTGAAAAAATACTTGGTGGGATAGACTTTCTATAGTTCCTTGGTGTACTGTGTTGACTTTCTCGGAGCCCTATGACGAGGAATCTGAGAGATATTCGTATTTTCAGTACAACCCATTGTTGTATAAGAACCTGCTTCTCTCTAGCTTGAGTCACTTTCTCAGCTTGTAATGATGATTTTAAAACTGGTGGCGAAGGTGGAAATGCAGAGGCTAGGATATGATGTGGTGGATCAATCACAGCTGCTGTGTTGACGCAACGCGTAGTTACATTTCTGGAGAGGTGTGCATCAGGGTAAACATAGGCTATGGCGTAGGTTTGACGCAGAAGTATAAATTGGCCTTTATTGTGCATAAAGTAGCAGCAAGTATGTTCTCTTGCATGTGGGTTTGTAGATGGAAAGAAGCTTACTGTACATTTTAGCTGCACAGTACAATACCATAATGACATCCACAGTATACTCGAATGCAAAACATGGAAACATCATGATGCAGTTCTTCAATTTCATACCTTTACACCTCCCACCTGTACAGCTCTCATGTCGGGGCAGTGCGAAGGAGAAAGTGAATTTCTGACACTCATAATGGTTCTCTAGTTTGTAACGTAGTAGAAACTGTCAAATAAGTTGTGCAAAAAAAATTGAAGCTTTTAATTTGTTTTTGTTTGCACACCTTTACTAGTCTTTTTTTAGTCCCAAACAACTAGAATTGAGCACCATCTGAGTTGTAAGACGAAACTAAACCAAATGATTTCTGAAACTAAAAATTTCAAAGCACCTACATTTTTAAGAAAACATATTTTTTAATGAAGGCTTCTTTTACAAAAACCAAAAAAGCTGCTAATATTTTGTGATTATGTAGTTGCTATACCAAAGCTCCTACTGACTTCATACTTTTTTTTAAATTTATTTTTTTTTTATTTTACAAACCTGCAGCTCAGAGTTTAGCTAAAGAAAATGTGTCCATGCTAAGTTCTCAGACTGTCGGCTGGGTTTATTTAGCTTTGTTACTTCACAGGCTGGCACTGCTGTGGTCAGGGCTCTGTAGGAATAAGAATTTGTAATTGGGAAATATATCATTAAACATTTTACAATGTCAGCTGTACATTGTTTACCAGGCTGTGCCCTGCAGAGTTGCACTATGAAGGGTAAATAAATTAAAAGGCTTCTGATGTTTTTTTTATGGAGTCTGCTGATGGTCATTAATTTTAGAACCTAATTGATTAAATCAATGCTGTAGAACTTCCAGTAGTAATGAGTACATTAGTGTATGTTGATTTGACCGAGTGACTTTTGTGCTCTGAAATAGCTATCCATTGTGAAATTCTCAACACCAGGTGGCTTAGGTACCATGAAATTCTGGATCTGTTTCCTCTTAATGCACCCTCTCATTTAGCTCAGATAAATTAAGTGGATATTTTGTGCTTAATTGTTTATATTCATATACTGTTGATACTATTTTTCTCATGCAGTCCAGATGTAATGCTTTTGGAGCGTACAGTTTTGTGAATGTATAACATTTGTTATTTGTTTGCAAGTTGAGTGAAGAACATTTCCTCTGTTTAGGTTTTTTAGATAGAAAATGCCACAGCTCACAGTCTTGCTTTTCTATTTGCTCATTCCTCCGAGGTTCACAGATTTGAGATGTACTTGCAAAGCAATATTTATTGCTACTGGTAGTGAATATTTTTTTGTGGGCCTTTACATTCAAATGAACCATCTTTTCACACAGTGGATCTTACTTTCATTTGTTGTGACCACAGGTTAATGTGAGGACATGGGTCAAATCTACTTTTATCTGAAACATTCAGCGGTTTAAACTTACCCCTATTCAAGACAGTGTTCTAAGGCATCTTGAAAACTGGCCATTGTAACAGCCCTAGTTGCATCATAAAAAGTACGCACTGAATATTCGGCATCCAAAATGATTCAGCCGAACACCGAAAGTGTTTTTGTCATTTTTGGCCGAATAATTTATACTGAACAATTAGGTTTTTAATGACACCGTTACCTTTTGGACATTCAGAATTTGCGTTTGGTCACCAACAAAACAGATTCACCAGCACAGTTTGGTGGTGTAATGGAAGAAGACGACAAACTACAAACACCATATGATGAATGCAGAATACAGCCACTTAGCTTTGTGTTTATTTGGTGGCTGCAGTGTTAGACACACAATTACCAAAAGAAATGTGAAGTGTTTCAGTGTCTGTAGCCAATGACACTCACATTAAACACCCAAAACATCCATGTGACTTACATCATTCATTTTAGACATTTTCCAGATTTTTTTGTTTTTTAATTAAATGTTGGTAATAATGTAACATACATGCATCTTCATACATATTCATATATTATGTCATTTTTCTAACATTTGTTTTATATACAAATATAAAAGAAGAATTAATTAAACTCATGTTAATTAAACATTATGATGTCAAACCAGTTTATTAAACTACAGACATTCCTGACTGACTACAAGACGTATTTTGGCAAATTGATTTATAGAAAGGAAGAACGGTGTTTGTTATTCGGACAAATATTTAATTTTGTTCGGTTTTGGCCAAGAATTCCCATTTCAGTGCATCCCTAATAAAAGGGCTTTCTTTTTGTATATGGAATGGAGAAAAACTGCAAAAATCACAGTGATTCAGTCATTCGATTAGTCTCATCATAGCCTATTGATTTGTTGAAAAAAGAAGTAATAGTTTGTATTGACTATAAATAAGAGCTTCTTAGGACCTTCTTAGGACCTTCACAAGGCATTGTTGCTTAAACACAGTTGTTCAGTCATTCACAACTCCACAGGCTGCAGTTTTTTGAGCTCCATCAGCTGTTAATAAAACTCAGAAGTAGATAAGTACTCTGTCTTTCTTTTCATTGGGAGTAGAAAGAGAAATATTGAATTTCTTTTCAAAAGGACTGTTTGTGCTGACACCTCTAAAGGTGGCATTCTAAGACATTTTCTAAACTTTTTTTTTTCCCAAGAAGTGTTTCACATCGAATGATCAACAGGATCATAGTTTCAGGTTTTCTTTGGAAATGTTCTCATCTGATGCATCTATTCCATGTTTGGAAAGAGCATTCCAGTGTCTGACACAATTTCTTAATCTTCATCTTCATTGTGCACACACATGCCAGTTTCACATCCTGATTGTTATGGTGTTATGAAAGGGAGTGTTTATTTTTTTGTTATGCTGTGGGGAGCTTGTGCTCTCTCTCTTGGTCCATCATTTTAGATCACTGTCTTCTTACAAAGAGTGATTTTCAGCAGGGACTTTGCTATTTTAGTGATTATTTCCATATCCATTGTTCATTTGGCTTCATTTTGACTTTTGGATCTCTGCTGAAATAATGCTAAACATTAGCGTCCCTGCTTTTTCAGATGATCAGAGGGCGGCCGTTTCACCAGAACAAACCAGACACTTTTAACCAGCTGTGGACGGTGGAGGAACAGGTAAAGAGCCATATCTTAAGTCACCCCTTTGTCATTAAAAATGTGTAAAAATTATCTAGTTGCAATCATTGCTAGCTTAACTATAGTCTGTATTCTTGTAAAATTGTCAAAATTATATTTAAATAAAAATATATACAGTTTAAAATGAATCTGAAATGATCAGCTGCAGTAGTACTGTTCAGATTATAATTGTACACATATGTTCTGTTGTGTTTTACAGGGAGAGGATCAGTAGGCTGTTTAATTCCTCTGTGACAAAAAAAAAAAAAAAAAAAGATTTTTACATTTTTAAAAGCTGAAATTCTGTGACTATCATTGGGTTTTATAGACATCATGTCCTGTCCCTAGTTTGTAATTTGTCTTTCATGGCATTGCTTACATTTTGAATGCAGTACAAGTCATTACATTTACTGTAGTTACTGTAATACAAAACACATTCTCTCAACATTTCTGCTGGTGTGAAAAAAACTGACGAATGCTTGTTCTGCTCTTTATAGAAAAAGTTGGAGCAGCTGCTTCTGAAGTTTCCACCTGAGGAGGTGGAGTCAAAACGTTGGCAAAAGATCGCTGATGAACTGGGAAACAGGACAGCCAAACAGGTGCTGCCTCTGCAGTTTCCTTCCTGTGCCAAAACAATCTTCATTTGGTCTTGCATTTGAGTCACTTTTAAAAATAAAAGTGTGCTTGTTGTTCAGTTTTACAAGTCTCTCGCAAGCAACTCGGCTTTATCTGAAAACTCAGGCTAAAAAGCATGTGTTGACCTCAGCATCTCTCCTTCATTGTCTCTATTTTAGGTTGCCAGTCGAGTGCAAAAGTATTTCATTAAACTGACAAAGGCTGGGATTCCAGTACCAGGAAGGACTCCAAATTTGTGCATGTACAGCAAAAAGGTACAGCCTGTATTTTTGTAGATGATTATGATGATCTCTGCTTAATCTTGTTGGACAGTGTTGTTTCAGTTTCTGCTGCTTTTATTAACATGCATGGGAATAAACAGCTTTCTAAACAAGTTTTAGTTTTCGTGTAATACAGTAGTTACAGATAGTACCTGGCTGTTTTCAGGCCTCTAGTAAACGACATCACCACCTCAACAAGCACCTATACAGGCCATCCACTTTCCTCACCTCCTACGAGCCTCCGGTCTACATGGATGATGAGGATGATCGGCCCAGTTACTTCAGCAGCCTGCAGGACAGCACAGCTGATGATTCGGTCAGTGTAGACCTTTCTGCTTGTGTTCCCTTTCTGTGTGCACCATACAGTTGATTTAAAGTAGTGCTGTAGCTCACAGTAGTGATCATTGGTAGCTGGTTCACCTCAACAGAATTTAGTTTGGTTAAATATGTGAAACAAGACCGGTGTGAGGGTGGACCGGTTGATGTCCTGTCTTGCCCTGGGGCAGAGAGCAACTCGGTCAGAACAACTTGAGCGTACATTTGAGGCATTTAGCAGATATGACCAGCTGTTATCCGGAGCGACTTGCAGTTGGGGGTTAGGTGCCTTGCTCAAGGGCACTTCAGTCATGACCTACACGGGGATCGAACTGGCAACCTTCCAGATCCCTAACCACCAGGCCATGGCTGCACACAAAAAACATTTGAAAATATCAATAAGACCAGAATATAAGATGTTTTAATGCTGGGATGGAAAAATCTGCCATACATTCAAGTTCTTGTTTTAAATAACATTATATACAAATTTAGATGAACTGTAACGACCAGTCATTGTATTTCAGAAGACTTTTATAACCTCTAGAACGTATTTACATGATGTACTTGTGGAAAAGTCATTATTAAATGCATTATATGATGGTCTGATTACCTGTCAGCAATAGGGGTTAATCACAACTGGGGTCTGCGGTCGATATGAAATGATACGGCGAAATTCTTCCCAGTCTGTTATATTTCTTTGAACTAACAAATGCAAATATACTTTGAACAATTTTCAAGAAATATAGATTGATGTACTGTTACATCCTTAGCCTGTAATATTAATACATCTTGCGCCATCTGGTTCATTTAGGACGAGGATGCTGTGCCAGTGGGGCTGAGGCACCTGCCTGAGTATAAGGAGCTTCAGGAGCTCAAAAGACTCAGGAAGCAGAAAATCCAGGAGATTCAGAGCGAAAGTGCACTCACTCAGCATGTAGGCTACAAGGTATTTGGCTTTTGTTGGTCTGGTGTGAATCCAGTGTTATTGTAAGAAAGAAGGAAATTAGATTGGAACTCATTCAATCCAGTGAAATATGGACCAGAAGATTTAAATTTGAATTTTGCAAAACATTACATAAAGGTACTGGATTAATTTCTGTTGAAGATGTTTAATACATGGGCTGTTGCTAATATATCCTATTTGTATGTCTTTGATCCTTCTTCAGTGTGACGTGTGTGGTATGGATCCGATCCAGGGTGTGCGGTGGCGCTGCCAGGATTGTCCGGAGGACAGTGCAGTCGACTTCTGTGGAAACTGCTCTGACTGGTCAGAACCATTCTGTTCCTTTTCTACTCTGCCAGCTGTCACTGTACAGAAGAAATGTAGTTATTTGTGGCCTCTAAAGACTACACTGGCTGATCTCATTGTACACTTGAGTCAAAAACTGGTGTGTGTGTTTGCATATATAAGCATGCAGACGTTTTGAGTAGGAGTCTATCAGCATGACACGTTTTGACTTTTGACTCTTCCTTTCAAAAGCGCTGCAAATCTGTCAGATTGTGAGGGCATCTCCTCTGTAGAGACATCTTTATGTCAACCCACAGATTTTCATTTGCATTCAGGTCTGGGCTCTGACTGGGCCATTCCTAAACTTTGTCCTTCTTCTGGTGAAGCTGTTCTTTTGTCAAGTCAAATGAATTTATACAGAGCTTTTTACAACTCATAAAGAGTTGGTAACAAAACACAAAAGGCCCAGTGAGCAAGCAAACGGTGACAGTGGCAAGACTCCCTCAGAGGTGAAGGAAGAAAAATTGTGAGGAACCAGACTCACATGGACCCATCCTCCTCTACTCAACTACTTATAAATTACTAATAGACAGTCATCATACAATCCTATGAAGATGTTGTAGGATGTTGTAAGAATGGTAGTAATACTAATGGTAATGGTAGCAGCAAATAGAGTCCATATAAACATCAATGTGGTCAGTCATGTAGGGACTCGGGAGCAGGTCACGGTAATTGGTTGTTGGTGGGCAGCTGGTCTAAAGAGGCATCATGCAGAGATGGTAGTCAGTCTTCTATCAGTGTCGGGTAAGACTGGTTGGCAATCACTCACTCAAAAACAGACAGAGATGGAATTAGTTCTGTTATGGTTTGTAAAGTACAAGGATTATGAGACTTATCAGAGTGTGGCTGATGACTCCAGCAGAACTATCTAGAACAGTCTACCTAAAAGGAGAGAGCCAGAAGGTAAACAGACACGAGAGCTCCCAGAGACACAGGCATCATTTTGTGGATGTGGTGGTATTAGGGGTGGGAATCTTTTACTCTTGATTCGATTCGTTTTCGATTTTTGGGGTCACGATTTAATTCAAAATCGATTTTCGATTCAAAATGATTTGATAAATAAAAGTGCCTCTTAATAAAAAAAAGTGCAATTAAACATGCTGCCTTTTAAATTCTAAGGAAAGTGCCTTTTCCAAAAAAAACAGTGTGTGGACCACACCTGCTACTCTCAGTAGCTTGCTTTAAAATAAGTTGGAACAAAAATAAAGTGCTTCTGTATAATAAAAATGGTACAGTTGAACAAGATGCATTTTTCATTTCTCAGGAAAGTTACAGTACCAGAAATATGTAGAACACTACTGTTGCACAAATGAAAATATTTCCCAGTAGCTTTAAGAATAACACGTTCTGAAAAAATAAAGGTGCATCCATTTAAATGAAAAATAGTACCTGTAAGCTAGCTGCCTCTGAATTATTCATGAAAGTGCCGCTTGCAACAATAGAACTGTCCACAACTGTGCAACTGATTGTATGATTTTCAGCAAATCATGAAATGAAACTGGGCATGAATTGTGTCCAAGATTACTGTCCATTTAAGATGAACCAATTTGTCAATGTGATTTTTCACACAATGGAATTTGACCCCCGCATTTAACCCATTCGTGCAGTGAAACACACACACACTAGTGAACACACTAGGCTGTGAGAATTTGTTCCCGAAGCGGTGGGCAGCCCTTATCCACTGGCGCCCGGGGAGCAGTTAGGGGGTTAGGTGCCTTGCTCAAGGGCACTTCAGTCATGTCCTGTCTGGGGATCGAACCGACGACCTTCCAGTGACGAGACCAGATCCTTACCACTAGGACATGGCCAGGAAAAGAAGCTGATCCACATGTGCTGGAAAAAGATTGCTTCACTATAGCCCCAGAAGGAGAATACTCTCTCAGCTGCAACGCTAGTGCCACAAGATACACAAGTAGCGTTTAGCCTGTCTAGCCAAGAGAGGAAAAGCTGTCTGGTGATGAAACAAACGACAGACCTGTTTATTTTTTCTGCCTGCTCGGAGTTAGCAGAGAGTTTGGTGAAGCACTGCAGTGTGCGTTGGTCTGCTGCTGGTGGCTGACTGCTCCTGTAACTCCGGGTGATGCCTGCTAATGTGAGCCCACACATTTGTTGTTTCCAAAGTGCTTAATTTTCATTTTGCAAACCCTGCACACTGCAAAGCTCATGTCAAGCTTGGTCTGCTTGGGTATTCACCTTTGGTAAAATCCAAAATGTATCCAAATTTTTGCCTTCAACGAAGACGAGGCCGGTTTTACTTTCCTTAATTTCTGTGGTTTCCTCTTTGTTTTGGTGCTTTCTGCGCATGCATATGTTCCAGAACCTGCTGCGTGGTGACGTCAGGGTGGCCCACGTATTTACAAACTGGAGGTCGACAGCCAGCGGATTTGTTTTATTTTTTAAAATCCATTTTGGGACTTTTTATATAGATTCTGAATCATAGTAAATGAGAATCGAGATTCTTATGCGAATCGATTTTTTGGCACACCCCTAGGTGATATGCTTTGTCTCATTGTCCTCTTCATCTTTAACTTTTTGGCGGAGACCAAACATACCTTTATGGCCAAAAAGTTCATCATTGGTCTCATCAGACCATAACATGTCTCTCATGATTTTGGCAAAATATAGCTGAGCTTGAATGTTTTCCTTTGTAAGAAAACGCTTCCTTCTTGCTGTCCTACCCCACAGCCCAGACATATGAATAATACTGGAGATTGTCGCATGTACTACACATCAGTACTTACCAGAAATTCTTGCAGCTCCTTAATGCTACCGTATGCCTTTTGGCAACTTCCTGGACCAATTTTTTCCCCCCCAAGTCTTAAAGGATGTCCACTTCTTGGTAATGTCGCTGTTGTGAAATTTGATCCACTTTGTGATGACTATCTTTACTGTGTTCCATGACGCATCTAATGCCTTGGGAATGTTGTCAGGTTCTCTTCACTGATGCCTTAATTAGTTGCAACTGCCACCATTTAAAGTCATTCTGATTAACACCAAATAAAGTATATCTGTTCAATAGGATTTTCTATATATATTTAATCAGTTGTAACTTGCAGCAAAAGCATCACTTGTTGTAAAGCATCAGTCACACAGCAAGATTTTTGTGTGGCAAAAATGTATAATTTTCCTGTCCCAGCTTCTACAACATTCTGATAATTTATTTATCTGATAGGATTATTTAGTGCTGCCTCTGCTTTGTCATATCTGGTGCTTCATTCAAAAGTACTCCAAAGTATTGTCCATGTTCTTTTTGCTTTTAGAAAAAAAAAAGCAATTTTTCTTTGACGCTGAAAGCAATATGAAAAACTTTTAAAATACTGCAGTGTAGAGCGTTGATACAAATAAGATATGCATATATGGTATTTTTATGTTCTGTATTTGAGTTGAGCTTTCATGCATATGTTAGTTTTACAAACAAGAACATTTCATAATGTCAGTAAAGCAGCTGATTGTTCAGACACGTTATGCCAGTAAAAATTAATTTTAAAATACATATATTTAAGCAGCAAAATGGTTCATGTGCCCATTCCTAACTACTATTATAAATGTTCCTGTTATCCTCTACAAAAACTGATGATAATGAAATGGAAATGGAAATAATCATTTTACCCTCATTTTACCCTCCAGTTTATTTAAGACTGAGACACACAAACCCAGCCACCGTCTGGAGCCAGTCTACCAGGCTGAGACGTTCTTGGACAGAGACTACTGCCTGCCGCCCACTGCGGGCTACAACTATCTGGACCCCAACTACTTCCCAGCTAACAGATGACACAAGCGAGGTGGGCTGCAGCCCCAGGGGAATTCCATGCATGGCTCATCCACCCGGAAGGCAGAACCGCTTGCAGCAGGAGGAGGGTTCCACAGACCAGGACGCACCTCCACCAGACCAACCAACCAACCGCCACACCCTGAATCAGCCTCCTCCAGTTAACATGCCATGTTAAACACACAGAGAGAGGCTCAGCAGCATCCCTGACCCACATCCCCTCCAAAGGTCCAGTCGAGGGGCCTTCGTAGGACAGTGTTAAGAGTGTGTGTTTCTGGTGCAGGAACAAGTGAGTGCTTTAAGCAGTTTGAAGCTGACTTTGTCAGCGGAGTAGAGGGGAATGGAGTTCATCAAAGTTCAAAAGGTGTTGTCTGTAGTGTTGCTCTAAGTGAGTCTTTTCTGTGTTTGAGCTGGACAGGAGGGGGAGGGGCTTGGTGCTGAAGCCACTGTCTTTTGATTCACACCAGGTTTTTAACCAATCAAGGGGGATTTGCTAATAACTCGGACGTTCTTAACGGTAAAAAAAAAAAAAAAAAAAAGTTGACGGACCTGAATACATGTCTCACAGTGGGTTACCACTTTTACTAGAAGCTTGATTTTTTTTTTCTTTTTCCCCACCCATCATGTTATGTTCATCGTTTTGTTTTATGTTTTATAAACTCACTCAGTCCCATTAGGTTTTCAACTACGAAGCACTACGGCACGGACATGACCAGCTGAGATGCACTTGGTAGGTTATTAATAGCATATGAATGCGGGGGAAACAAAAAAAAGGGTGTAGTATTCATTTTTCTTTCTCAGTGTGTACTGTCGTCGATCATGTGGAGTATACAGATGTATGGTGAATCTAGCCAGTGGTAGGTGCTGTAACATCTTTTCTTTTTTATTGTCCTGATTCCATGTCTGAACTTTGGCCACTTGTTTTAGAAGAAGAGATGAAATTAAAAAAAGCTTGTGGCATGTTAGCTCTTGGTGGAGAAACTGCCCAATCATCAATGCCCTTAGGTCCTCGTAATTATTTTTTTTTTATGATTTATCATTTTTGTTTCATTTTGCAGTTTTCTTGTGGTCCACGACAAAATTGTATTTTTATTAATCTATTTAACTGGCAAAGATGCCGAAAAAATGAAAATATCAAGGTGGCGGTTGCCTCCGAAGTGGTACACCCACATTATTTTATACACATAGATTTTGTTGTGCTTCAAGTAGACCATTTTGTATGGATTCTGTTTTGTTCACCCCTCAACCCTCCCTTGCCCTGCTTCAATATCAGTGTATAAAAGTCTGTTCTTAAATAATGTTAAAATGTTAGAGGAGAACTGTGGAAATAAAAAGTATGTGAAAAGTTTCTACACCTGACTGTATTGTCCTTCCTTCATTCTCAGTGTTCCAGCTCCAATTTCAGCCCATCCAGTATTAAATAATGCTCATGATACCCCAAGTCAGCCTCCTCCAGCTTGAGCCTCATATGTGGTAATGTAGCCACCAGATGGCACCAGTGTAAAAATGCATTTTCATGTTTCCTGTCCTAGTTCTGTTGGAGAAAGTGGCAAAGCTTAAATACAAGACAATACTCAAAATATCTACATGCAAAAGACTGGTAACATTTATTTATTGTCATTGCTTACATATCCTTTATTCTTTGCATCAGTTCATATATACATATAATCCATATTCCAATGTCTTCAACCCACTAATAAGAACTTATAACGTATGAAATGGTTTTATCCACGTTTCAGAAGGAATACAATAATCAGACTTCAAGGTGAATCTCATGTTTTTAAGCCTGTAGCCAAACATGAGTAAATATAAAGCCTCATTTATGAACTTTGTTTTATTTCTTGAAATACACAAAAGCAGTAGGCTTATTGATTATAATGCTATTCCCACATGCTTGAAAAGTGCACTAAGATGGTAGGGAGAAATGATTGTGGTGATCGTCTGCTCTGCATCCATGCCCATTAACAGTCCTGCTGTTTGTAAAACGTTATGCTGTTGTGTTGATCTGGATCTTGCTCAGCTGCATCTCAAAGGCTGCGTTTACATTACAGCAAACAAAACCACTAACCTCACTAAACTTTGGCTGCTTCGGGGCCAAAATGCAAGTTAATTTTCCCTGTACATTTTGTGTGGCTATATGCTAATTCTGAGTAATGATGAAATTAGATTATTGTGGTTGAATTTAGACTTCAGCCAATACAATATCCTACTGAATGCTCATCGTCTGCTAACTAAATTATGAAAAATCACAGCACCACATTTCAAAAGTCTTTTCTGCCTGACCAAATTCACTTATTTTCATAAAGTCCTGGAATGATCATCTTTTGCTTTTGCACCGTTGCTGCACCATAAATCCTCCACACAGGACTGATGCTTGTTTAAACAGAAAATAAATGGGAGGCAAAACAAAAATGGCTTTGCTGTGCTGTAGTGTAAGTGCAGTAATACAATGTGGGTGGAGTGAATCCAAGACCAGCAAAAGAGGCATGCCAATGCTCTCGCTCTATCTCCAAGTCTGTAGGAACGACCCCTCTACTAGATGGAGCTGTGAAGCACTTTGTGAAGCCTAGAGAGTAGGAGTGATGTGAAACGACAAGCAGGCAGTGGGCATAGTATGTGTCTCTGCAGGCGATTTTTGCTGAGCTGATATATACAGCGAGGAAGAAAAGTGAAAAAACATTGAGAAGTCACAAGTTGCAGGCAGTTGTCTTTGCCCTGCTTTTGGGGGTGGTTGTGGATGTTTGGTGGTGATGTGTGAGGTCTGTGATGTAGTTTGTGATGCTGTGGGTGATGGTCTGGTCCAGAAGGTGGCAGTTGTGTGGTTCCGGTCTTTAACACGAGTCCAGGACCAGACAAATCTGCTCAAACACCTCGTCAGGGGGTTGTTCGGCATCAATCTGCATATACAGACACACATACAAGGATGTTTGAATTCTGATGCTGAAAAGTAGGGCACAGAGCCACAGGAGAGACCCGCCACGCAGCTCTAATGAAGCTTAAAAACAGTTCCTGTCTGCTGAGGATGATGAGTGGTGTCTCTGTTACTCCGGGGAAAAGATTACTGCTGTGGGTGAAAACTTGTACAACCACACTGTTAAGTACAGCTTTGAGTATAGAGAATTAATGTGTTCCCTCTTCGTACAGAAGAGCATTAAAAATGGCCTTTAGCATTTTAACTTAAAGAAATATTCAACCCCCTCAAAGAAAACCTAAATTTAGAACATTAGGCTTTTCAGCATAGCTACATCTTGCTTTAAATTAAGTCTTTATCTATTGAATGACGCAGTTAATGAACAAAAACAACGAATGGTGTAGTATTTCAGAGTAGCAGGTTATTTGGGTTAATACAGCCATTTCACAGTTAACCCCAACATAATACTGCTAGTATGTTTCACGTAAGTTGGGTTAATACATGACTTATCATTGTACCAAAAGAGCAATGAGGTATAAGATGTTCAAAACCTTGAACATTCGATTGAGACACCATTAAAAGCAGTGCATTAAGTTCAAAATATAAGGCACAGCAGCAAACACGCTTGGCCATGTAAGCCCAAAATTTGTGAAGAGGTTTTATGGATCAGTGGTTTCTTGTGCAGGAAAGGTGAAGGTTATGTCCCAAAGAATACAATTCCCACACTCCAGTGTGGACATACGAGAGTGATGTAAGATGTTTTACTGCAGGAACTGGCAGTCTTGACCATCTGACTATCATCATGTGTTTACAGAAATTCCAATCCATTTTGAGGAGATATGTTCTAGAGTGGCCTTCACAGTCTATAGATTTAAATTAGAAAGAAAATCTTTTGTGGGTTTTAAAGAATACAGTTTCAACGCAGAAGCCATCAAACCTCAATGAGCTGGAGGTTTATCCCCAAGAAGAGTGGGCAAAGACTCCGGGAGAGAGGTGTCAAATGCTTTTCAGCACTTACTAAAATCGCTTTTAGAGGTTATCAAGGCGAAAGGGTGCTCCAAGTAGTGAGGCTTGGGGGTTGAATAAGACTACACATGGGCATGGAGAATTGGGTGGTTTTAATTTAAACTCAAAATTGCTTATGTATCAATAACAAAATTTGATTTACTGAGACTTCTATCTTAATTCAGTTCAAAACTCATAATACCTTTTAAGTTGAGGGAGGGAGCAAATAAGTGTACATATTTAAGCATGATGAACACAGGTCATGGTTTCAAATGGAAAAATGTTTTATCTCTAGAAACTGGTGAGTAATGCCTTTTCAATTTACTTGATAAAACTGCTACGGTCAACCTGACAAATTAATCTGGAGCAAACAGATCAAAGGCAGATGGATATCAGTTTACACCTCATTCTACATAGAGTGCTTTAAAACCTCTATTATGAGTATGACCAAAAATGACATCCATTACCTTTTTTTGGACGTCTGTTTTATGAGCTGTATCTAATGCACTGTTTTAGCATAAATTCAACAGACAGTGTGAAGGAGCACAAATATTGATAAATGCTGTAAAACTAAATATTATGAAGTGAAACAGTGTTTTTATTATAAGACTAAATTTGTTTGACATGTTTTAAGTAGTATTCAGTATTAAGTATGTATTAAGTAAAATGATCTCCATGTATTGGCACTACAGATTTACTGGCTTCTGAAAATAACTTGACATGTCATGTCATACGCCGTCATCGCTTCGCGATGGTAGGCTGCACAGACGAGTCACTTCTCTCCAATGCCATCTGTCTCTGGTTGCTTGTA
>BRDA01014034.1:49503-66966 GCA_036984385.1 Crenuchus spilurus
TTAGCCTGCTGAGCCACTCGGGGCCCAAAATTAGCTAACTCTGTAAAGAATTCATTAACACAATTTTCTGCTAATACGTGACACCATTTTACGGAGAAATTTGCAGTGTTTTAAACATTTCTGAACAATTTAAAATCCATTGCAGAATGGGTCAATTTTAGCGTCCTAACCTCAGGAAGCTGTTCTCCTCTCTCGAGGACGTCTCTGAGGAAGCGTCCTCTCTCACTGTGGGACTGCAGCTCACTGCACAGGATGTCTCCGGGACACAGACGTCTCAACCCGTACTGCTCCTCAATTTTCTCACACTGCAGAGCTTTCCCTGAGCCGGGACCACCTAAAACACACGCAGGCACACACACACATATCACTGTCATCAGTCAGATGCCCTACTCCAGATGCCCTACTCTACTGCCCACACTGGAGTTCATATGGACTGTCTGGCCGTTATTGTTGCTACCACTGTCATCATTCTTGTCCCACTACTGTCACCATATTAGCTCACCTGAACATTAGAACAACATCATATGATTATGATTTATCACAAACTTATATTTAGTAGACCAGAGGAGGATGGGTCCCCCATGTGAGTCTGGTTCCTCCCAAGGTTTCTTCCTCCAGCTCTGAGGGAGTTTTTCCTTACCACTGTCGCCATTGGCTTGCTCACCGGGGATTAGGGATTAATGATTTGGTGTCTGTTATTACTAACCCTGTAAAGCTGCTTTGTGACATCAGTTGTAAAAAGCACTTTATAAATAAATTTGATTTGATTTCACTGCACGAATGGGTTAAATGCAGAGGTCAAATTCCATTGTGTGAAAAATCACATTGGCAAATTGGTGAATCTTATCTCATCAGTATCATCATAAGCATGATTCGTCACCAACATATACAGTATATCAGCTTGTAAATTGGACCAATATGAGATATGTGGAGTAAGTGGACTTAAAATATGGGGATGCAAACAGGTTTGTCATAAAAAAATACTTAGAAAAGACATTTAGAAAAGTGAAAGTAATATTATCCAAAGAGGTACATGATAATACACACCAAAACTCAAAATCAAAAACCATGAAGCAGAAAGAGAGAAACATGAAGAGGAAGGTCTTCAGCCATGCTGAAGATATTGTTGACTGGTTCATACAAAATAAATAATGGATGTTACTCATTGGTGTGTTTTGTTATTTTGTAGTTAGATTGTAAAGACAGTGTAACATTAGAACTGTTAAACAGTGCTCAGTAGCACAGTTCTGGGCAAAGTGGGTCCCCCAAAATTTGTTGTGCATCCCTCATTATTATAACTATGAAACAAGCTTTCCATCACAGAAGCTACATGGAAGGAAAATCACCCATATTGAGCAGGCAGAGACAGGAGGATGAACTGAATAAAGACTGTTAATAGAGACACTGGGAGTATGTAATCACTGACCCCATCACCTACATCTCTACATTATCTACACAAAACCCACTAATCCAGATACGCACCACCTCTTCCACTTCCATTATTAACACGTGCCCAACTGGCCTTATCTATTCATGCAGCCCAAGGCTATGACTTCCTCATAGCAAAGGTGTCCTCACTGCCAAGACACACAGTCCATTACTTGATTACTTGAGCTGTGAGCTTTGCTTTTAAAATGCCTGTTGAAAATCTTGGGTAATGGCAGAAGGACAGGATACTGTATTAAACATTCAAAAACTATTCTTTTGTATACAAAAAGTATAAATGATTCACAATGTATTAAGCACTATAAAATTGTCACTGACCCATAAAAGCTTCCTCTGACAGAAAAAAACTGTGTTAAATCTCAGACCACTAGATGGCAGTGGTGCATCCTTCAGCCATTATACTCTTCCACTCCTACAGAAAAAAGTAGTGTAAGGGCACGCCGCTGACAATTTTCCTAAAATTAGATTTCATAAAATTACAATATTTCACCTTGCTTACAGTATCACAATACATCATCATATATTGGATTGTAAGCCCAATATCATAATAAGTATTGTATCACCAGGTTGTTGTGCTATTTTGAGCAAGGCTTGATGATATATGCCTGCAAACTTTCCATTAGCCTTGTCACTGAAAAGCCACCATAACACACCAGTTTTTTTTCAATCTTAAACATCACATAACACTGACACTAACCACCACTGCAGTATTAGTATTCTTCTTCCGTCAGTGGCATTCTCCTGAAGTCAGAATAACACTGTCTCAAAAGAATGCACAAGGGAGCTTTGAAACAAAAGCTGAAACAGCTCACAGTATCAAGAATGGCAGCTAGGAAGGAAGGAGTCAAGCAGGAATGATACAGAATCTCATTTAAGAACAGTGAGGACTCAGTCAAGTCTGTATAAGCATGTCTGCCCACTTTGCAACACCCCATACAAGACCAGGCTCCTATGTTTGTGAATAAGGAGAGAACTGCATACACAAAACTAAAAGCCACAGAAATGTTTAAATCTGACAAAAATATATGACTAAGAATTATAATATTCTTTTAGAATTAAAAGAGGTGAAGTTGAGGCTTTTCCTACAGACACTATTACCAGAAAGCTGGCAGGCTCTTTTTTTTGAAGGGTGTGGCAGTGTATGAAGCAGACTCCATGCTGAGAATCAAAATCTGTCCTGTTCATTTTTGACTGCTTTTCTCATATTTTAATGTCTTTAGCTTGGTCTAAACTCAGAAAATACAATTTGCAACCATGCAGTGCTCCACCATACCCAAAGAAGTAGATATATGCTACACAGTGGAATATTTTCTCGATATTTGAAAATATATTCTCACTGGCCACTTCATTAGGTACACATACTTTGTATGTACAATCATTGCTCATTTTAACAGCTTCACTGTCCATATAGGTGCAATAAGTGTAGAGGGTATGTGACCTAATGAAGTAGCCAGTGAGTATATAATAATGCACCACATTTTATTTTGACAGGGCAGTTGTGTTTTTCTGTGAGAAAGCTGCTGATGTTATCTGTAATTACATTCCAGTGATAGACACAGTGACATTTAATTTCATTTTCGTTCACCAGCAGAGACGACAAAAAAAAAATATGTCGCTACAAAAATAATCTTAATAAAAAAAATTCTTTTACATTTATTTTTTGCCCTCCTTTCTTATGCAGTCTGAAAACAAGGTTTTCAAGAATTAAATCTTTTTGGCATCTATCCATTTACATTACATCATCCTTTGAATATAACTATATACACCATATGCACAATTCTGCAGATACCTGCTCAATCAGAATTTCCTCTTTATTAAGGGTATTAATAGAGTTTCCTGCACTAATAGACTCTACTCTTCTGAATTTTTATGTATAAGGCACTCACTGGCCATACTACATCACAACAATGTTTACAGTAAATGTTGCTAATTTTCAGACTTGTTCCACAGACTGGATCACCCTTCAGGTACTCTGAATTTTTACTGAACTGGGGAAAATTGCCTTAAGATACAGAACAGCAGAAAGCTGTAATTCATTTTAGGAATCTAAAAGTCAGCTTGCTGGTGTCAATTTTTACGTTTACTTTTATTTGAGTTTAGCTTTTTGATTAATTTTATTATATCTTAGTTCTTGTTTTACCATTTAACTTGTTCCATTATCTATATTTTAATTACTTATTTGATTTGTGTGATTTTGTTTGATTTTTTATTTTATTTTATCTGTTTACTTATTACAACCTCAAGTCAGAAGAAAATGAGGAAATTGAGAAAGACAAAATGGGAAAAAACAGTGTTTCTTACATTTACTTTGACCGTTATTTAATTGCAGACAGTATGAACATGAGATAAGTTGTTTCAAGTCATCATCATTTTATTTGTTAATATATTGTACATCAGATGCTGCATTTCAGACCTCCAACACAATCCTAAAAACACATGTGATCTCCTGTTACTATGACGGCCCCTTCATTCATTATTAGCTGTTATAACCACGTGGGCAAGGGATTACATTGCCATTTATGTTAACCATGTCCAGAAGCAGCACTGACTTCTCTGGGTTCAGAGGTATTTAGGATGGAGCATCACACAGTGGAAATGTATTTGTGATTATATGAATCAGTATTCCAGAACTTTTTTGGAAGACACAAATGCAGTATGCTCTGGACCAAATATGCAAACTACCATCCAGAACTGTTATAAGCAACAACTCTTAAAGCCAGGGTTTTGTCATGGTATGGGGTTGTGTCAGAACCCTTGGCAAAGGGAATTTTACACTTATGTGATGGCAACATTAATGCTGAAAAGTACATTGCAACATATGCTGCCATCAAATCAAACATCTTTTACAGGGGTGTCAATGCATCTTTCAACAAGACAATGCATAACCACATGCTGCACACATTACAAAGGCATGGCTGCAGAAGAAGAGGGTGCAGGACTGGCCTGTCTGCAGTCCTGACCTGTCCCCAATAGAATTTTGAATAAAAAAATGTGGCGACAACCCCGTAGTTGCATTTCTTAGGATGTGTTTGGAGGAAAAAATAACCTTGAAACACTTCATTGCTTGATATCCTCAGGGCCAAAATATATTTTAAGTGTTGTGTGAAGGTATTAGACAGTTACACATTTACAAAGTACATCCCAGTGTTTAGTAATGTGTTGTAGGCCTGAAATGAACGAATGGGTGTATATTAACAAATTACATTAACCAGACAAAACATGAAATATCTTAGGTTCATACTGTATGCAATTAAATAAAACTTTAACAAAATGTAAGAAAGGCTGTTCTTTTCAATTGTCCATGCTGTCCCACTTTTTTCCAATTTAGGGTTGTAGATTTAATTAAACATTTATTTTATTGATTTGATATGATTTATATATTTTTACAAACTATTTTTGTCCAAGCTCAGCTGCCCTATAAATGCAGTTTACCCTCAATGTAATATTGGGATTAATTGATTGACTGATTGATTGATTTGATTGATTGGGAAAGTATGATTCTGGACTATTGTGAGGATTTGATTGTATTCAGCCATGAGAGCTTTATTACTGATGGTGAATGATTAGTTCTCCAACTCATCCCAAATGTATCTGGGGGATACCTCATCTGAAGATTCCAATGTATTTATAGGAACAGATAGCTTGGCAGAGGTAATGGAGCATAGCAATCATTATTAAGTAGTAATTTGATGGTAATTTGTTGATTGACAACAGACCCCAAATCACTGCCCATGCAGTTGCCTACCCTAAATTCCCTGACCCTACACCACTGATATAAATATATAGTTAAATTATATTTGATTTTCATCAGTTTTAATTACTGTCATATATACAGTACAAATATATAATAAGTATATAATATACAAATATTACAAAAACATAAATGATTTATATGTGCAGCAATAACATTTTCTCAAATTTAAATCCTAATAAATTATTTCCTCTTCTACATACAATCACAAATGTAGTAGGAGTTGAATGCAAGCCAGTGATGTATGTGTCACCTTGCTGATGGTATATTAGACATAATAAAAAACCCTTTTAATCCCATTCTGTCAAGACACAAGTCCTTTCAATAAATCCAACCATTGTCTCATTTCCCACGTGAGACAGGTAGTGATGACCTGAAGCATTCTGACTTTGACAGCTGCTGGTGAAATGATTTACCTGCTCACTCGCCTGTTCCCTTCCAGGTAATGCATCCCTCACCCCATACCCTGTTACTGTCCTTTACTGTGCTTCCATTCAGCTATTATTCAGCCAACCGTGTGACACTATAGAAACCCACTCAGTGTATGATCGCTGTGTAAAAACAGGACCTCCTCCTTCGTTAACCTTTATCACAGAGATCCAATTAGTGGATGGTGATGATGCTGAGCAGCAGCTAGCTGAAAAGACAGCTAATTGATTTTCTCCCTCTGTCTCCTTTATTTCCTATGTGAAGATGTCTAGAGTGGCTTTTTATGCCTTGTTCTTTAATTGACTTGTAGGAACAGAACCATACAATACACGAAGCTAAAAATAGATAATACGGAAATGAAACACATTTTGAGATGAAGTACTTCAGAACATTGCACCTTCACCGGTGATAAAATCAAGCAAAAAAAAAAAAAAGCAAAACAAAAAAAAAATCTCACAGTATGTTGTTTTGGATTAATTACAATATACAGCACATGTTATGAGAAGAATAACAAAGCAATGAGGTGGATTTGCTGGCTTTAAAACAGAACATACCAATCACAAAGATGACCTTTGGTTTCTTCTTCTCTACAGGAAAACCTGGAAGAGAGGCAAGTATATTAAAACTGAACAGCACAAGTTGGCACTTCATGCTAGGTGTTCCAATTAATATGCAGATGTAAGCTGGTTCTCCCTACTGGTGCATACGGCACTAATGTTTATTATCTTCCATTTATTAAACAGCTCTTCAGAAGGTTGCAGAATGCTACTGACTGGCAGATTACACATTTCCCCTTACTTGATATGTCTAGAATGGCACAATGTACAGTGCTGACTTAGCATGGACATAAATAAATGCCTCACCCTTGCAGGGCAGTGACTGAAATACTGTAAATACACTGCTGCCCCTCTGATCGATAAAGTCTGAAGGAATTACTGTTGTGTCACTGGGATTAGAAAGAACAGATTATTTGCACTTTACTTCTACAATATATAAAACTCAGAGCTTCATGGCATTTCTCCAATATTCAAAATGGTGACTATGAGAACCAACTCTTCTTTTAAGTTCTGTGTGATATATCTCAGATCCTGAAACACACTATTGTTATGAGACAATAAACATTATTTTATCCATCAGTGAGGGGCCATAATGTTTTAGTTCATAGGTGTACAGACACACACACGCACACACAGATATAATTTTTCATCATATATATATATACAGGGGTTAGACACTGAAAGTGAAACACCTGTCGTTTTAGGGAGGTTTCATGGCTAAATTGGACCAGTCTGGTGGCCAATCTTCATTAATGTCACATTGCACTAGTAAGAGCAGAGTGTGAAGGTTCAGTTAGCAGGTAAGAGCACAGTTATATAGTATATTACAATGCACACAACATTATGGTGACATACCAGAGTTCAAAAGAGGACAAATTGTTGCTGCACGTCTTGCTGGCACATCTGTGACCAAGACAGCAAGTCTTTGTGTCTAAATATTATTGAGCCACTTTGGGGTGTTTTGGAGGAGCGAGTCAGGAAACGGTTTCCTCCACCAGCATCACGTAGTGACCTGACCACTATCCTGCAAGAAGAATGGCTTAAAATCCCTCTGACCACTGTGCAGGACTTGTTTATGTCATTCCCAAGACGAATTGACGCTGTATTGGCCGCAAAAGGACCATACTAATAAATGATTGTGTTCTAAAACCAGGTGTTTCAGTTTCATTGTCTAACCCCTGTATATATATATATATATATATATATATATATATATATATATATATATATATATATGGATGAATATTGAAATTCAGCATGTATCAAATTTATCAAGAGAATGCTGCAGACTCGGGGGGCACAGTGGCTTAGTGGTTAGCATGTTCGCCTCTCAGCGCTGGGGTCTTGGGTTCGATTCCAACATCTGAGCGGAGTTTCCATGTTCTCCCCGTGTCTGCGTGGGTTTCCTCCGGGGTCTCCGGTTTCCTCCCACAGTCCAAAAACATGGAGGTCAGGTGAATTGGGTACTCTAAAAAAAAAAAATTGTCCGTAGGTGTGTCTGTGTGTGTGTGTCACCCAGCGATGGACTGGCGCCCTGTCCTGGGCTTAGTTGAATAGTGTACTGCCCTGCCCTGCGCCCAGTGAGGGGGTGGGGGACTAACCGCGACCCTAATAAGGATTAAGCGGGTGTGATAATGAATGAATGAATGAATGCTGCAGACTCACTTTCTTCACTCTGCTCTGTGAATCCTGCTTCTTCCTCAGCAACCTGTTCATGTGAGAAACAGCAGAGAAACATTCAGGTCAGTTGAAATGAATTTCAGTTTCACATGAGTAAACATACAATCACAGAGACACCTGACACATTGGGGCTACTGAGCTGATGGAATTCAACACCACCCTCAGTTTAAAAGTCTCTAGTTGAAATCTGCTGTGCTGAATGGACTCCTGCACAGAATAGTTCAGCTGGAGGAACCAACTATGTGGCAATGAATGCGAAAGTGCTGCTTCCATTGTTATCCATCTCCATATGATGCACTGAGGTACACACCATGATATGTTCTGTCCATAATGTGTTTTATGCCATAGAAGTCTCGTCAAACTTTCACTATTCATTTCATTGACATTACAGGATTTCTCTAATGGACTCTTCTGCTTGCACGTAGGTGTGTATGTTCAAGACTCCACTCCCAGCATTTCCTGGCAATCACATGTGTTCCTCACCCAGTGTCACATGAGCGCTGTACACCTGTTTTAACTTTGTGATTAGACTAGTATAAAAGGACAGGTTCTAGGTCAGTCCATTGTCAACCTTCCTTTACTGTTTTTTGAGCATTCCTTGTCTATCAGACTCATTTCTGACCTGTTCTTGATTTCTCTTTTGTTCTGGTGTTTTACTTACTTTAGACTGTTTTGACCATGCTTTGGATAATCCTTGTGGATAGTGTTTGTTGGAGTCTATGGTGTTGGACTGCCTTTGGATTTGCTGTGTCTTTAATAAACTCTTGTTTTAAAAGCAAGTGCCAAACCTTTGCAAATCTAACATCCTATTTGTCAGCTGTACACAAACAATACATTTTTCAATTGATTCAAATATATTAAATGCATCATCTTATACTTCCAAATTTAATTATAATATATTTTACTTGTTTCAATGAACTGCAAGTACAAAAATGATTACAGGAAATACGCCCAAAAGCCCACAGACAAATTCATAAACTATGGAGATAAGCAGCTAAAGTCAGAAAGTTAACTTAAAATAAATAATACCCTAGAATAACAAATTTTTCATGATCAGAATTTGAGTTCCAGTGCACTGTTTACTAAATCATCATATACAAACTATCTGTTATATAATCAAAACTTGTTTTTATATTCTGGAGGCGATACATACTCTAATTAGCTGTCAAGTGCCTATTAACTCTGTATAATCAGAAGCCTATGAAGTAGAACTGGTTTTAAAAAGTTCATTCAGTGTTCTTCTTTCTGTTTAGTCTGACATGCTCCCACACTTTCAACATTTTCTGTCTTTTTTAATGAATTTATTGTCATCATTGTCTCCCTCGTTTCTTCCATCTTCCCGCTCCTCAACCAAAGATGTTCACCTCCTCCTTCTTCTTCTTTGGGTGACGTGAGCATGAGACGTGAGTAGAAAAAATTCCTTGATCATTTTTTGTAATCGAGCAACTCAAATAACTCGATGAAGTCGTCTCAACCTTGTACATGACTTCTGCAAACCTCTGCAGCCATTATTCTTTACATAAGATAGCCCATCACAGTAAGACATTTGATTTTAATAATTCTTTTTTTTCAAATGAGAAACATGTTCCTTAAAAATCAGAATGATGCTTTAACTTGTAAAAAAGACACAATATCTGTATGCTCTAAACTCTCATTTCCTTCCCTTCACTTCTTTGTTTTTGTTGTTTTCTTCAAGTGTTTGTTGATTTCTTAAATAAGTCGTATACATGTTGTTTGGCTTTGTTACATCTTTCATTTAATTATAAAATACATCAGTGAAAACGGAAAAATCCATCTGAGAATTTTAGATTTAGATTGAACTGTTGCTGTAGGAGAAAACTTGATGAAAGTACAAAAGTTGAGAGAGATCTAAGGTTGGTTGGCAGTCTTCACTTATCCAGCTGCCCAAAAAGGTGCATCATGACTGATCTGTGATGTGGCAGTGGTGGGGTTGAGAGGAGAGGTGTGTAGTGGGAGTCACTGTGGTTCTGAATGTGTATGTGTGTTTGGGAAGGCAAAGAGTAGGGAAGGGGGTGGTGGTGGTTGGGTGTTGGTGATGAGCTGAATTGCAGTGTGGGTGGGCCAGACGGTCTGATGACTCACTGCTGGAGAGAACAGGAACGCAAAGGGAGAACATACATACCCACACACACTTGAGTACAATACACACACAGACACACGCAAATAGAAAGCTGATCCCGGAGACAGAAACTACCCTAATTACTGTACATCAGTGTATTTCTCTCTCTTACAGTGCTGGTAGAGTAAAACAGCACTTTACTTGAGTTTAGACCTAATAAATTACTAATCTTAGGTGTTTTAAATATTAATAACAATTGCAATACCATGTTCCTCTTTTCACTGCACTATTTGAAGAATCAGCTGACTTGGTAATTAATCTTAGATTAGTAGCTACCAGATGTGTTGCTAAGCCATTTCTATACACAGCTAGAATGCCCAAATAGGCCCTAAATGAGCGTGCCAGCTGGGATGTGTCAATCCATGTAATTCTAAGCCTGGTCACTGTTTTAGTCTAGCTTTAAGTCTTATTCTTGTCCATTAATGCCATTTTTTTTATACAGGGCCCATATCAGGGAAACTTGGCTTACCTGAATAAATTAGTTTGACATAGTATGCATACATTAGTAAAGTCCTCCATATTTGGAAAGTGCAATACAGGACAGTCAATCAGAACAGAGATTATTTAAATATATCAGTCTTAAATCATGTTAAAAAAAACATCAGGAAAAAAAATCAGAAATCAAAAACAATCATGTAAAAATAAATGATGAGCATTTTTGCAGGTAAACATGAATATCATTATTGAATGCAGGATATTGATCCAATAGCCCTTCTGCTTGTTTTGATAGTGATAAACCTGTTATTGTTCTCTCTATTTTTCAATTCTCAATACGGATAACGCACACTACAGAAGCCTAATGAAAGAGAGTATTAACATCAGGTTTGCCAGCAAGCTGAAAACTCACTGAGGTCATTATGAATCAGGTACGCAACCTGTACAGGAAGTATCAATGAGTCACCAATTCTGTATACTGAAAGGACGAGAGGCTTAGAAATTCGCTAATACCTGCAACTAAAAGCTGTGTCTCCTCAGTTAAGAACAAGGACTGCATTCCCACCCCTGTAATTACTTCCACAAATAGGAGGGGAGGTCATGAATGAGCAGTAGCAGATCGACTGGGACCACTTCAGTTTGAGTAAAAGAACAGAAGGAAGGCTTTTGATATCAACATGAAATACAGACAAAACTATTTGCAATCGTGTTTCTGTTTGCCCTGCTCTGTCTTCAGCCCTCTCTTTTGCAGATAGCTGAATCATGAACATCAGCCAGCCTCCAGCTCGTTAGTTTAATGTAGAGTAAAAGCAGAAACACTGTCCTGACACAGAGGAGTGAAGCGACTCTTGTTCTTGTTGAGCCGTAGGCGGTACAGGAAGTGCTGAACTGCCATTTCTGTGGGATGACTCCAGTGGGCTCGATCAGGTCCATTAGCTGACAAAAGCACTGTTCTATATTATCTAATGTGAGTGCACATGTTTCCTCTGCCATGTGATAAGAAGGCAAAATTTCATTGTAAATAAAATAAGCTGGAATACTGCTGATTCTGTGATGTGGCTGGCATACACAACTAATAAAAGATAAGTCAATACAGTGTATATAATGATGTATATGCTGTATATAAACAATAATTAAAAACTACTGTTAAGTGAAGAATATACTGTAATATTACCTGTATATTCAGATTACAGTAATTTGCTGTATTATCCTGTACAGTTCGTCTCCAGTAAGGCCAGTTTAGATTTATAGTAGCTGTGCTGCTAGTAATTTACTGTAAAAAATATAGATTTTTTCTTACATTGCAGTATCCTACCAACAACGTAAATGCATTGTTTATAGGTTTTGTCGGATGTAAGAAAACTTTCACGAATTCAGGTCTCTCTCTCCCTCTAATGTGGAATCATGCTAAGCAAAATGCAGTTGTCATTTAGGTCCCTACTGCTTAGGTTCCAGTCTGGCATCAGTTTTCTCATTTAAATCCTTGGGTCAAAAATTTTAGATGCCCTGCTATCATTACTCCAAAGGCACTGTGTGCTGTTACTGAACATTTTAATCAGCTTTGCCCGCTACGGATGGGCATTTTGACCTAAATGCCTGAAAGATACTTTCAGCACACAACAGTGAAACAATGATGTGCACCCACAATTGCTCTCAAAGAAGATTCTTGCTGAGCTGAAGACTGATTTGTGGTGAATAAATTGGAATAATTTTTCCAGGAGAATCAAACCTCCCGCTGCCAAGTGCAGATGATCCAGTTCTCTGGATCACTGTGTGGGTGCTGAGGGTGGCACGGAGGGAAAAAACATCCAAGGTGGCCAGTTCGGGTGCTGCCCACAGCCTGTTCACACTGCTCTTGAGATACTAACAAGCGCCACTCGGCACCCTCACCCACTTTAACAAACACTGTTTGCTTCCGTCAACAGAATGAATAAACAAGACTTGTTTGAGAAAGCAAAGTCATCTCTCCAGACGCAAGACATGAGCAGAATTACAGACACCGGCCTTCATTTTCAGACTAGTACAGCGATGGCAACAGAGTGCTTTTGCTTTGCTTACTGGCCTTATGTAACTCAACCTAATATGCAAAGATAAAACACTCTCGAAAATATCAGACAGACAGAAGAGAATATGAGGAGGAGGGAGAGAAAAGGAAGCTGCAGAAAGGCAAAACAGCAGGTACCAAGGAAAAGAGCTTGGTAGGAACAAAAGGCCAGTTGATTAACACTTTTTTGTTCCTTATAGCTGTGTACAAGCTTTCATTACTGCTAGTCCTGGGCAACACTGAATATTATCTACTGGTATTTGATATCTATGACTCATAGCTCTGTCTAAGCTAATAAATATGGATTACTTTTGCCAGGATTCAAATGCATGCAAAATACCATTTAACATCAGCAGAAACAAATGATACCTCATTGTTATCACCTGGTAGTGCAGATTCTGAAGTCATTTTCTTTGTTTTTTTTATATATATGTAAAATAGATTTAGTATGTTAAAGTTTCACAACATACCTTTCACAATTCAATATATGGAAAATAAATAAATAAATAAATACGTTAAATAAAGTTTATTTATATGGCACTTTTCACAGATGTTGGTCACAAAGTGCCTTCCATAACAAAAAAGTATTAAAAAAGAAAACAGAAAAAATAATAGAAATTAAGAACAAGAGATAAATAAGTAAAATAAGATCCATTAAAAAAGTATTAGTCATGCCTGCTTGTAGAAATGCATTTTTAAATGCTTTAGTGCAACAGCCTCAAAAGCTCGATCACCATGTGTCTTTAAATGGGTTTGAGGAACTGTTAATAATTGCAGGTCATTTGACCTCTGTGATCGAGTTGCATATTATATATTTTGGGGTCTGGCCATGTCACCATGCTCTATAAGTGAAATTTTAAACTGAATCCTGTATTCAATAAGTGTTAATAATTCAATGAAGTGATGTGTTTTAGATATATACAGTCACAGATATATAGTTATAGATTTAAGATTTAAGCATTAAAAAGTTATTAAAATATTATTCAATTTTGGCAGAGCTACAATAATTTTAAAAAGGGCAATAAAATGGTGAGTAGTTAGAATTTTAGAAGTTTAGAACTTTGGCCAACTGCTGTTGTTCATAAATGTGCTTTATAAATAAATCTGACCTGACTTGAATTTTGAACTAATTCACAAATACCCACTAGAGTTTATAAATACTGTGTTGATTTAGGGTCACAGGATGCTGTTGGATAAATGTTTTTGGTTGGTGGACTTTCTCAGTCCAGCATTCACACTGAGGTTTACTCTTAAGAGTTCAGCTGTCTCTGATACAATCAACACACACTAACACAACACTGCCCCGTTAGTATCACTGGAGCTAAGAATGACCTAATACACAAATAATACCTGCTCTGTGGTGGTCTCTTGGCCATTGAAGAACTAAATAAAGTATAAATAAAGTGAAATAAAGTATACAAAGAAAGAGATGAAAGACAGTCTGTCATTGTAGAACTACAAAGTGCACCTATATGGTCAGTGGAGTTAAAATGGAAAATAAGTGTAAAGAGAAGCAGAAGCATAAGATCTGCAATAACAACTAATGCTTCAGCACTCATCAGTTTTTACCTTAAGTCAGTACTACGTCACTAATTCATTCAGCTTCCTGGTCAATCACGAGCTACTACTCGACTTCAAAAAGAAAGCAATTCACTTCCACAGGCGCTTACACGTTGCCGTCAACCTCCTTCCTTCCCACCACCACCAGGCTGGACCTGGTCCTGTTGCACATAGGGGTGGCTCCGCCTCTGCTACTCATCTGTCCAGCAGTGTCTGCTCTAGACCAAATGCTACAGACCTGGGCTGCAGCCGGGGCCTACGCCAAAGACCCTAATTATTAAGCTCTCCACTAACATCCTCTTCCAAGTTTTTATGGCAGAAATACAGGAAGGTGGTTTTAATGAAGTTTCTGTTCAGTGTATGAAGACTGCTTTTTGAACGATACACAATACAGAACAGGATATCAGAAGCTTATATGAGAATGAAACATTGGAAAGTGATCATGTAAAAATAAATGATGTGTAATGAGTGAACCTCAAAGAACACAATTAAAATGTAAGAAACATATGTAATTGTACGGCATCTTAATGATAATGAGATGAGACCTGGACATCGTCTTTGAAGTAACTGACATAACAGCTTTGCCCAGAGGCTCCTGGTTCTTAAGTCACATACTGACATGGCTGTATCACTCACAGTGGGGATCACACCTCAGCTTTTCACTACAGCACACTTGCCTGACCTGTATAAGTGTGAAGGGTGAAAAACTATCCTTTAAACAAGTACTTTCTTAAGCTCAAACAGCAACAAGTTAAGAGATTCTTGTTATTCTGGTGGTAACTTAATATGATATAATACTAGATTTCAAGAAAATAATTTTATAATCTACTGAACTTGACTCGCCACTATTAGACATCCTAATGTAAGGCTGAGATGGACTGAACTGCAAAGGTTTTCTTTTAACTCACATTGCAGTTACGCAACACGCACTTTGTTAAAGTGATACAATGCTGAGTTTGGTTACATAACCACAATAAAGGTTCAAGAAGATCAATCAATCTTTATGTAATTTGTGATGGTGACCAATAAAATTGCAATAGCATAAGGACAGTAATGAACAAATTGAAGATTATAGCTGACATTAGTTAAAATGGCGTGTTAGAGAAATGTCCATCTGCTAATGCAGCACCACCACTCACCTTCTCATTCCCATTAAAAAGACACACTCCCACCCTCACTGACTCATCATGCTTTCCAAATGGTAATTCACTGAGCCTCATTTAGAGCCAATTTAAGGTTTCATTTTAACATGTTCCAATTGCTTTTCGATTAATTGAGGAGAAGGGATGACCAGAGCACTGCGCCTAACACAGCATGGTAATAACAGTCTAAGCACTAATATGACATTATAATAACACCTGCAAAGAGAAAACACAGACCTATCCTATGCTGCCAGAGAGAGAGTGTTCACATTAACATGGAACAAGGAAGTAGTGAAGAAGGAGAACACAGTCTACAGAACAGACTAAAAAAGCACAGATATATGTTAGCATACCGGCTCATCAAATTTGGAGGGTGCATCTGCCAAGCTGGTGCTGTCAGCTAGTAGACTCAGATCAAGCTCACTGGGGCCTGCAGAAAAAGAAGTAAGACAATATCAGACAGAGCACCAGTGGTACAAAAGCAAGCACCTTCAAGGGAACAAAGGGGAAAGACACTGAGTCTACAGTAGTCTCAATATCAGACATTTGACCTCTACAATCACATATGGATGACAGAACACTTTGCTGTGATAATAAAAAGAGGATGGATGGATGAATGTTCTTACTGTGGTATGTCAGATTCATCACAACATGATTTAACAACAAAATGTGTTTCATAAATTAAATTAACTCATTACTTTTAGTATTTTGTATCTAAAGATATTTCGCAACAAATTTTTGTCATACTAGAAATATATCACCTAAAATGCCCATATGTATTAAATTAAATATCTACATACTGACATCTTCATTGTTAAACCAACATTATTTTAATTACTGCATCTTTACACAGTCACACTAATGCAATCATGAGTTGTCAGATCTACTGAAACAGATGCGGGACACAACCTGACCCAGCTTTTTCCAGTACAAATGAATTTTTGCTTTTGCACTCGGGAGCCATACTTTCACTCCTGATGTGGTCATGATTTTGCAAGCAAACATAACCAACATCCCTCAAGAAGCAGAACTGATTCTACAGCAAGTTATCTAGTTCCAGGTGGTACACCACTAACCTGACTCAAAAGCCAATGTGAATCATACATTGTGATCCCTTATTTCAACCTGAGCACAGACAAGTAAAATACTGTACACTCTGTCTTTGTTGTGAAGTCTGTTGAGAGAATATATGAAAATAAAAATATATGAACTACTCCACTCTAAAATTACATCCTGGTAATTCATGCACTCCCATTGTGCACTGTGGTTATGATTTGTACTAGGAAATTGCAAAAGGATACCCATGGGCACACTTAGGTGGCTTTGATCCTTGTTTTATGTGTGTAAGAGAGTATACACATGGTAAGGGTTTCCTCTACATGAATGATTCAATGCTGTGTACTGCATAATGATGTTTTATAAAACATAAAATCATTTAAATATATTTTTCTAAATATATTTTATTATTTGGACAGTAGTGTGCAAATGTTTTAGGCACCTTAGTAAATGTAATTTTAAATGCTATTTATTTATTTATATTATTTTATTTACCCTTTATTTCAGCAGGCAAGTCATTAAGAACATGCTTCTTATTTGCTATGGAGGCCTAGCGACAGTATGTTTATAATATTGTTAGTTTATTAATGTGCTTCCACTATGGTGATATTTGTATAGGTCTCTTATTTTGACAAGAGAAAAGCTATGAAAATAAAATAAGCAGTGCCAGGTTTGACGGAGGCGATGCTGTCCATATATCTTTTTCCCTCCATTAATATACACATTTGCAGGGTTCTATTTTGTCCTAAAAATGGCAGTAGCAACAAATATAACTAACTGTACTGCTGGCTCATAGTCTGCATGATATACACCGGCTCAAAGCCAGCGTGCTGTACTGCACACTCATAAACTATTCTTGTTACTGTTGTCATGTTTTTGGAGACCAACCAGGTTTAGTCTGGATGAAAAATCGCGTAGTTCGTGACCTTGTGTTGCCGACCAGTCTTGTAGTGTGAAAGCCACAACAACTGAAAGATTCGTGATTACAGCTCAACCAGTCATGTAGTGTGAACGGCACAACAACTGAAGACTCAAAAAACTTGTGTATTGTGAACCAGACATAATTAGAGGAAAAAGAAGGTATAAAGCATTTTAGATTGTTTTTACCTGATAGTGACACCTAGTGTTCAAACTAGGGATGCACCGATACCACATTTTTTCAAACCGAGTACGAGTACAAGTACTTACATTTAAGTACTTGCCGATACCAAGTACCAATATGA
>BRDA01014035.1:2727-14102 GCA_036984385.1 Crenuchus spilurus
GTGACGCTCCGCCAGTGTTTTGACTTCCTTACTAACTGATTAGCTGCATGATTATCATCATTTTCTAGACTATTTATTAATTTGCGGGATTTTTCAACACTGACGTCTCTTCCCGCTACCGCGACGACTAGACTAACTGACCGACCGCTCCCGCAAGAGACGATTAATTGTTGTCCCGCGACGCAAAGTATTGCAACGGGTCCCGCGGGAGTCCCGCGGTAATGCAGACCTCTATTACACACACACATAAATAGTGCACCAGCACAAATTATAATCGTTAAAAGGTTGTATCAAGAAAAAAAAAAATGTGTTCATAATTTAATTAAAAATTCTATTTTTTTTTAATTAAAAAAATAAAATGTATTTTATATTCATTATACATAAAGTGACAAATACTCAGTGACAACCTTTTTTGTTCACTCAAATACAATAATTCTGAGATTTTGGATTTTTATTTTCTTGAGCTATAAGCCATACTGATCAACAGTAAGACAAAAAATGCTTGAAATTTCACTTAAATAAAATATGACAGTTTAACTTTTTCAATTAAATTATAAACAGCAATACTTTTTAAAACTATTTTCTAGCACTGCATGTGTGTGTTTGTTAATTTGGTACAACTGTTTCCACTGTACAAAAATAAATGTTTTTTATTTTGTTCCCGCTGTATTTCCAGCTTTATGACATGCTGTTGTTAATACAAAGAAGCCTTTCACAATCCACAGTTTATCTGTAGCCTGTAAATGTCATCACTAATGAGACGCTCTGAGACTGAGTGCTGACTGAGACTTCACAACCATTTTAGCAGCTTTTCTCATTTGAATTGTTATTTTCAGCACAGTAATGCTTATTCTCTGAAGATGTGGATTGTCCATGCATGCTTGCAATAGCAATTCGTTGTGCAAATTTTGAAGCCTCCTTTGAAGCCTTCTACTTCACACAAAAAAATACTGTTAAAATAATGTAAACAATCTAGTGTTCTAGAAATTCAGAGAATTGTAGTCTAGAGAATGGACTACAGTGTCAGAACTGTTCACAGTACAGGTGATAAAAAAAGATTTTTGTGAAAATTTCAAGCTAAACTTTTTATTTATTTATTCATGCTTGAAAGATGCATGTAAGGTATTATATTAAAATAATATCCCAAAAAACATTTTACTTTATATTACCATTACTAACATTATATATAGAAACTATAGAAATGTGTAAGTCCAATGATGGTTTTCAATAGTAAATAAAATGACAATATCTGTGCTACAATCAACATAAATACATGTACTGGCTATGTATACATGAGTTTGTAAGTTTCTCTATACTGCACCATTTCACATTAAAACTGTGTAAATTTACTGTCACAGACTGAATCAGATGCAAATTTGACAAAATTAGTGAAAGTGCCCTTGAAGTACACCAAAAGAAAGAGAACAAGGTCTTATGTAAAGAGAATGAAAGTGAACTCACAACGACTCTGATTACTGGCAGCTTCCACAGCCATCGCTGCTGCAGCTGCTGCTGCATTTAGAGCTGACTGAGGGAGAGAGAGAGAGCATGAGAGAGAGCGCAAGAGAGAGCGCGAGAGAGAGAGAAGAAAATGGATTAAAGGGCAGAAACGTAGCTTCATCATTTGCCAAGGCATACAATAAACACTGAGAGTGGAAGAGATTGTAGCTGTTGGGGGGGGGGGCATACATCTCCAAAACTTTGAAAAAAAAAACTTTTTAACTTTAAAATCAAAGTTAATGTAACTTTGGAATAGGGCTGTCAGTATTGTTTTAGCTGATGATTAACAGCCAAAAAATAATTGCGATCACCAGCTTTAATTGTGCAATTTTTCAATACTCCAGTATTGTGTCTACATTAACTGCTTCCTCAGTAGCTCTAAACTGACCACAGACACATTGTTTTCATGTGTCAGTTACTTCTGCCTCCTGTATTTACATTTATTTACTTCAACATAACTCATGAAAATTCATATTCTGTTTGCTGTAAAATAACCATGTGATATCAAATAATAAATGGAAATTATTAATCAGGTGATTATCCAACATCAATATGCATCCCTTTCTGCATGAAAAACCATCAGCAGTTAACAACATTCCTAAGGGAAACATCATATATGATGTTTAAAAAGGTTTTAAAAATGTCATGTTTATGAGTGCAGAAGTACCGGGTATGGGTGAGAAGCACCAATAGAAGGAACTTTAGAGGTGGCTCCGATTTGAGGCTGGCTGACCTGAGGAGGTAAGACTGGTTTAAGAGGAACTGATCCTGAACCTCCTCCAGGGGCAACTAAACAGAGAAACAGAATTAACAGTCATCCCAGAGCCAAGAAGGAACTCACAAAAGCTATTAGTATAACTTTTTAAACTGTACTGTAGCCTCAATTATAAAATACACAGCAGTGTTCAAATGTTGAGCTTCTATACTCCATGTTTTACTCCATGTTCAGAGTATTCTGGGATCAAAAAGAATGTATTAAAACAATGTTTTCAGTAAAGATTTTCAAATTATTCTGCCTTCTGCTCTGATTGTGTATTTTATAAATGAGGCTGCACTTTTTAAACAGGCTGTTTTTGTTACTGTGCGTTTAAGACTAATGTATGTAAATGATCTCTGTCTTGATTGGTTGCTCTGTATTGTACTTCATTCAAAGAATATTCCAGGCCCATTAAACTCACAGCCAACAATGCAGATGAGCTGAAGGCTGCTTTCAAAGCAACCTGGGATTCTATAACACCTCAACAGCGCCACAGGCTGATCGCCTCCATGCCACACTGCACTAATGCAGTAATTCAATCTAAAAGAGCCCCGACCAAGCATTGAGTGCATATACTGTTCATACTTTTCATTAGAACAACATTTATGTACTAAAAATCATTTTGTGAATTGGTCTTATATAATATTCTACTTTGAGATACTGACTTTTGGCTTTTCATTGGCTGTAGACCATAATCATCAACATTAAAAGAAATAAACACTTGAAATAGACTTGAGTGTAATGAATCTATACAGTAGAACATGAGTTTCACTTTTTGAATTGAATAACAAATTAACTTTTTGATGATATTCACATTTTTTTAGATGCACCTGTATAAACTAAGGACAAATATATTGACAAATTCGTTTACATTTAAGTAAAAGTCAAGGTCAATGTTAAAGGTTTCATTTGTTACATGTACAAGACTTTCATATATTAAAATTTTTGTGACGAGTATTTACAGAAAACAAAAATGTACCCCGAGCCTGACCAGATAAGATGAGTTTTTACTGACCCCCAAAAAAGACAATGAACAAGAACATTCCTTCCATTACTGCATATTTTATTGTCATATACTGTAGTAAGAGAATTTCATTCCAGGCTTACCCGGTAGTGCGATGCCACGGATGAGCACCATGTGAAATGGATCCTGACTGTAGTCCGGATGAGCAGATTCAACTGGTGCTCCAACTGGAGAAGCTCGCTCATACAGCGCTCTAAGTGCCGGAAGTTTCCGTGGAGCGACCACTGAGAAATGGATTCCCCTCTGTAGCACAATTAGAGATTTATTAGAAAGTGGAGGGAATGTAAAGTCAAATGTTACATTTATCATCACAGTAATATCGACTTTTTTCCTCCCAAATGTTTTTCAAATACCTATTCAGACCAATAAACAATTTCAACAGCACAAAAACACAAACACAAAATATGGTGAACATAGTATATGTAATATTAAAACAGATCAAATCAAACACAGATTATATAAACTGAGATAGTGGTAAGCTAGTTGTTTCTATTTGGCAATGTAAGTTTAATATAGATAACTATTTTGAACCTTTTCTATTATACTATTAATCACTTCTAATAGTAAAAACAAAGATTTTTAGACATCTGAAAGGCCAGATTTTAAGGTGGTTAATCATGCGTGGGACCCCTGACATCTCAAATACATGAAGTCTGAGTAACTAATATGTAATAACATTGTTTAAAAGACAGAAAAATGGGAGTTCTTAGAATCATTATGTTTTTTTTCCCAATTTCTTAACATGGAAACATGGCAGTATTCTTCCAGTGTGTTTTCTATGAGCAAATGTTGCAGCATAAATAACATTATTTGCACTTTATCAAGACTTAAGTTTTTAAACAAAAATCACATTGTCTGTTTAAAAAACAAAACCTGATTACATAAAGTGGTAAATAAAAAAATAAGGGCCTTAACACAATAAATCAATCATAATAATGCTACAATGTTTGGATTTAGGTGTAGCAGCTTGGGTACACTTACCTCACTCTGTCAGATGCAACACAAATTGTACCAAAACTAGAAAACCAATAGGATCAACTGCTTGTTTGAAGCAAATGTTCATTGATTCTAACCATGCATTACTGCTTATGGGTTATGTAGTTTGTAGTTTTCAGTCATGTCCAACAGAATGACTTACATCTCGTATTATCTGAACAAGGTTATCTGTAGTGCAGCCAGTATAGCTGACACTCTCCACAGCAGGCAGCAGGTATGGGGGAGAGTTACACAACAGCACACACACCTTATGAGTCTGACCACTGTGAAAACAGAGAGAGGAAGAGTAATGTTAATGTAGCTCTTCAACAAACAGCTCAAACCAGTAAGTGCTAATACTGAATCAGGTTTAGTGACAATGACGATCATAAATAAAAAACAATCTTCTATCAACTCTGATGCTGTCTGAAGTGGCTGCCTGCACTGGTGAGGTTTTATTCATTTTTATAGTTCAATATAACTCACACTGTATTCTAAACCACATCAACTAGTCTGCGAGACCTAAAATCTGAATGTGATATAAGCAGGTTGACTGAAGTTTTGATTATGTATTTTTATAGGAACAACTTTGCTATTTAGGTGACTATTGAGTTTTTCATCACTAGCCTCACAGCTCCAATTCTTCATGAAAGAAGCAAAATTCATGTTCCAAACTTGTCTTGGCAATGGACTATATCTGTGATAAATATAATAACTTTTTTGTGTGAATCATTTTTTAAGGTTGCCATGCTGCTTCATTCAGCATTCAAAACACTGTTTTGAAAGAAGGTACACACATACATCCCCCAGCATTTGGCATCAACGTGTGTTAATGCTCGGTTTCTCCAATGCCATAGTGCTCAACATTTTTGTATTACTAAATTAAATTAAACCAGACCACAAAAGGCTTGAAATTTGGCTAAAAATTTCCTTTTTATTTAAATTATTATTAAAAATGTATGAATAATCTTCATATTATTATTTAATAAGCAATTAAATATTAATAACTGTACTGATACAGCACATTTCATGCATTCAAATGAAATGCAAATCACTATGTAAGGTGAAAGGCATTCAAAGTTCAGAGGAGAAAACTACAGAAGGTTTACAGAAACTCAAGTATTAAAGAAAAGGAAGGACAAATGGTTAAAATCAAATAAAATATTATTTAAATCTAATAATAGTAATTCTAAAGATAAAACGGAACAAACAAATTATATAGATGAAATAGTAAAATGAAACTGGTAAAACATGGAACTATACTACAGAAAAATATTTGAAGCTAAAAAATAAGTAAATATGAATTTTAGAATAAATAAATTACAACAAATATACATTATAGACAGAAGTTCAAATAAAACTGTTTTAAGATGTAGCTGCACAGTCTGTGAAGCTGTACTGTACACTAAGGGCAGCCCCACCAAGTCTTTTACATCCAGAAACATAAACAGACAAAAGGCAAACACCTAATACTCCAGCTAATCTTACTAGACTGGTTACATCTTAACTGTCAGCTGATACCAAACATGATATACCATTAAATCACAGCAGTAAAAATACGTTTTATGTTTATCGCCACACTCACTGTGGTATATTTTGTGTGGTACACCCAATATGCATGTCCAATGTCCAGTATCCTGCAGTGCTCTCAGGAAATCAAGTAACACTGCTCTTATGATATCTACTGATGTCACTACAGTGTATGTATACGTATTTCCAAGAGCAATCAGTAATTTTGTTTGATGAGTCTTCTTGTTATAGAACAGCCATTATACAGACAGAAATTAGTCTGGGTGTATCAGGGATTCTGTACTAAACCATGTTGTGGACCTGCTTTATGGAGCATAAACTGGTTCACTCAGGGATTGAAGAGTCATTTAGCAGTTTGATTCTTCATTTCATGCAGCATTTTACAGAAAAAAAATCACTTTTATTAACATTGTAATATTAATATTGCACTACTTTCTGGTGGTAAAAATGACTGATTGTTCCTTTAATACAGGGAAAGTACTCACATTTGCTCCCTCATTTTCTTGAAGTCATCAAAGAGCTGCAGAGCCACAGAAAGGCCTTCAGCAATTAAACTACAGCTCTCTGCTCCACCACCCATAAACCTGAGAGGAGATTCAAGATTTTTATTGTCATATATAGTAAAAAACACTGCTACACTGCACAATTAAATGTTCAGTGTGCATTCCTTCCTGTTCACCAGCAAAAGAAAAGTATTACCACGAGTAGTATAAATATTAAAAACAAAACAGAACAGCGTACATGAGGTGAAAGCAGCAGATATGCAATAAAATAAGCAGATACATTGATGAAGGTAAAATGAGCATAATTAACATTGGGTTTCATTCATTAATATCATTAGTTATTTTCTTTAATGTGTTTTTGCAGAAATAAGGAAAACACATTAAGCAATTATTTAGAACAACATGTCAAGCACTCCAGTGTTCATAAATGTGCTTATGGGCGTCTGTGAATTCTGTTCTTACCCAACAACAAATCCCAAATAAGAAAACACTGGTGAATGTCAGAATGATTGTGAAAACTGCATAAGTGGGTTTTAAGAAGAAAGAGTCCCAATGTTCTAATTGTATTATACTTTAAAGTGCTTTGTGTCTGTATTATTGCTCATATGTGCAAAACAATTTGCAAAAATCAATGTGAACACAAGATATAAAACAGAAAATTTAATCTGTTCAAACATTTCCTTCTCAAATAGACAAATTAGGGCAGTTATGAATCAATTAAGCCTGATTTTAAAAATGAATCTGGCTTTTCATTTGTTTTTTCTTTCAACAGTGGAGTTCTCCTGGGTCTTTGATGGAGTCTATTGTCACTTAAAGAGTGATGGATGGCACAATCAGTGCTGAAGTTCCTTGACCTTGAAGTTCAGCTTGCATCTCTGTTTTCCTTGTCTCTTTAAACTATCCTTCTGATCAGTCTGTGGTAGACTGTAGTCTTGGAGGCAGGTTCAGGGAGGTTGGCTACAACTGGTGACTGTAGTCACATGAACATCAAGCTGCTTTAAGATGGTCACATAGTCTTTAAGTTTAAGCTTGTCTATAATTTTTTTTTTCAGATCTCCTCAGACAACTCTTTACTTTTCAATCTCTGGTCCATAATCATTGTGGTGTACATTATGATACCAAACAACAGAACAACCCCGCTTAATTAGGCTGAATGACTCACTGATGATTAAAGACGTGATACGAGAGCAAAACAACTGGTATCAGTATATTCCAAATGTTTATAATATTTTCCATTGGTACAATAATCTTTCAAGGCCATTTTATGCCTACTTTGCAGAATACACAATAATTATTTTTTTCCATTATAATTCAATTACATTTTTTTCAAAAATTAATTTTTCATGTCAAAGGCATGCAGGTATACAAGACATAACTGCGTTTAAATTAATCACTTTTGAAGAGGAATGATACATAGTTTCAATGACTTGTAAGAATATCAACAAATTTGTCCACATCTGTGTATTGTTCAAGACTAATCTGCAACATAGTATTGTCACTGTTCAAGTTAATTTTTACTGTCATTTTAAAAAATGGTTTACTCAGAGTGCAAACTAAAACTGGTGAAATGTAAACTTGGCCTCAAATTAAGGACTTACTGGATGCTGTCAATCCATGAAACAAATTCAAAGGCAGAGCTGGTAGGAGCATGGCACTGGACATAAGATTCTGGAGCACAATCCACAGTGTTGAACACCACCAGTCCATACTGTGTCCCACCATACTGAGAGAGAGAACATACAAAATTTACTTCACTAATCAATAATCATTGTGACTAGGGATGGGGCAACATGACAACATTGATAGTCAATGGGACTACAACTGTATAAACAATTTTTTTTTTATTTAGCAGTTTCATAATGTCAACACTGTGAGCCAGGCAAGTGCTCTGCAATTGACCACTTGTGTGCACAGATGAAAGACCAAATTGTCACTTTCCACTAAATGTTAAGAGGCTTTATTCCTTCACCTGACAATGTCACAAATATTTTTTCACAAATACAAGTTTTTCAGACTAAATTGTTGACTAAATTATGTTATTTTTATTGCAACTATGGTTAATAGAAAGTACCAGATGTTCTTGTGCAGAAGGGCAGGGATGAAGGAGGTAAGACCAATTTACAGTTCAGGTAACAAGTGTTGTTTGACAAAAAGTGTGGTCAAGAGACCTCACAGCACTGTAGGCTTTTATAGTCCTGCACAAGAGATAAAACACAAAGGCTCACAGTTTTTAGAACACCGGGGGATGTCTACACTCATAACTGCCCACGGTTTAAGTTAAATGAGCCATGTCAAGCTTTGTAACTTTTAGCATAACTTTATATGACTAACGTTAAATCACCTGTCCTTTAGAAATGTCCGCTTCTATTTGACCATTATTACACTGAAATCAGTTGACAATAGTTCCAATTTCTATTGACCCCGTGATCCTCGCAGGAGCAGTCACATAAACATGTATATTTTCTAACCAACTTGGCGAGTCTCTCATTTCTATCCAACTTTATACAACGTAGCCTAAACAAAGCCCCATAATGTATTGTAATTATGAAAAATGTACATTTTTGCCATATAATCCATCTAATTATTCTAAAGGAAATATCTATATAACTAACATCTATAACTTCAGAGATTTCAAATAATCCCAAACTTACATCTCCTCCAAAGTCTGTTTCAGCAGGTGGACCCCCATTAAAGTACCTGTAAGACGAAGATCAACAGACTAGTAAAATATTACAAAACAAGCACAAAAGTTGGAATAAAACTTCAAGTAGACTTACTCTATGGCTGGCAATATGTAGTTTTTCCTCAAGGATTCAAAGTATGGGCCGAGATTTGCTGTTCCTTCTATAACAAACACCACGTCTGAAACCTGGTTGGCCCCAATTTTGGGTGCAGTGTCCATATGGGTCACCATAGCTCTAGAAATGAAAGGAAGTGTCATAAATCAATACTTGAGTAATGCCTCCATCTCCCATCTAAAATTAGGGTGTAATTATCTAAAAAAATGAATGGAAATGAAAAATTAAACCCTCTGTCTTATTTTGAGTATCAGTAATCTTTCAAATATTAAATATGAGAACCAGAATAAAGGGTCAATAACATGGCTAATTTTATGACCCCACCCAGCCTCACATGGTTAGTTCAATCATGGTTATGAAATTTTAGCTGATGATTAATTACCACACAAATCACTGTGATTAATCATTTAAATATCCTACTTTGTCTTACATTAGCAACCTTTATTAGTCTAAAATGATAAAATTAACTTATTGTCAAACTCCTGTTGGTCAGTACTGAGTAGCTTCAAACTGTCCACAGACAGTTCAAATAAACAAACATTGCTAACTGGTGCACTCTAAAGCTTCATTAACAACTCTCCCTTCAGTTAAACCCACAATTTTTACTTTATTTTATATACATTTATTCACTTGGTAATTTAAATTTTTTTTGCAATTTTTATATAATAAGAGTTTAAAACATCTGTGGTCAGCTTATATAAAATTGTGACAATTTAAAATATCTGCTATCAGGCAATCACTTAATAAACAACATGCCCATACATGACTGGGTTATTTTTCCCTTGTACATTCTACAGCAGACACGTCCAACTGGATTTCTGTACAGTTTAGTGATTGCCCTGCTCAGACACTACAATATTAAATATGCTCAATACCGGCTGCGCTGAATCAGGTGTGTTTGATCAGGAAGATCAGCAAACTGTGCAGGAATCATTTGACTGTTTATATGTTCAAAAACATTATTGGTCAGCTTCCTTCCTATGTGGCTACATTTTCATTCACGAACAAGCCTTGGTATAACTTACACTGTAGTGCATAAAGTTCTGAATTAGGTAGAGCAGCATGTGTACTATGCTCAAAAGACATGGCTAGCAACCTAGCTAAAAGAGTCAGTTGTGTGATATGTATATGCACCATTGACTGAAAGTAATATTGATGATGTGAGGCTATATATGGACTAATTTTACACTTAATTAACCTAGCTAACACAGCGTAAGCAAGCCAAGAAACAGTCCAGCTTGTTGTGAAGTAAGCTAGCTAGCTTAGCATTGTAGCTGTGTAAATAAGCTTTGAATGGAAACTTACCCAGAATTTTAGCTCAAACCACAGCAGAAAGCAGCGGTTTAATTCAGTCTTGACATTCAGATAAGAACTTATTTCACACAGTAACAGAATCAGGCTTCATTTTCTCTCCAACACTCTAACACTTCAGCACAGCGATGACAACAAACATCCAGATTTACGACTCGACAATCGACACAGTGGACTGGCAGAAAATAACGCTCAGGGACGGAGAATCGACAACCGAGCGATTCACTATTTAAGAGCCAGAGTATAAAAACGTTCCTTGTTATAAACAAATTATCAATTTTGGATCAATATTTTTTATTAACTCTTGTAAATTTTAGCTCGTATTCTAACATGTCGGAATTCAAAAGAAGCCCATTTTTAGGTAACTAAAAATACAAATAAATACATTTTCATAATCCTACACCTAATTATAATTCTTTTTCATTATGAAGTGAATTGCTAGATCACCATTTTGAGATGCTATGTTATCATTGTGTGTTATATTACTGTATTGTTAAAATAATGATTGAATATGTTAAAATAATGAGATCTCAAAAATATGAAAAATGACCTTAAAGTAATGTGCTAGAATAATGTATAATAAAGTTGAAAACATAAACAGCTAACTTATTAATGAATCAAAAATATTGTTTGCTGGATTGTGTTTTATTTAAAGTGGTGAAAACGAGTTTCCATAAAATTCAACGTTTACGTTTACTATAAATTTCAGTATGCACAATCTCTCTGGTAAAGATTTGTGACATTTGAAGAAATTTTATTGGTACATATTAACACTAAAATAATTATTCAATCGACAAATACAAAAGTTGAAATAATATGTAATAAGATCGTGTAATGAAATTCCAGTAAAAAGTATAAAAACTCTAGAGTAATAAAATTGTATAAGTTAGTAATAAAATTGTTATGTCATTATATTGTGTGTTACTATTGTATCGTAGAGTTTTACCACTAGATCGTTAAGTGAAGTATTACTTTTT
>BRDA01014035.1:14112-25792 GCA_036984385.1 Crenuchus spilurus
AAACAAAAAAAAAAAAAACGGTCGGGTGCTTTTTAGAGGGTCGGGCGGGGATGATCACCAATTCTTTTTTTTTACTTGGCCTAATTATGATTCTTTTTCATTATGAAGTGAATTGCTAGATCACCATTTTGAGATGCTATGTTATCATTGTGTGTTATATTACTTTATTGTTAAAATAATGATTGAATATGTTAAAATAATGAGATTTCAAAAATATGAAAAATGACCTTAAAGTAATTATGTAATGTGCTAGAATAATGTATAATAAAGTTGAAAACATAAACAGATAACTTATTAATGAATCAAAAATATTGTTTGCTGGATTGTGTTTTATTTAAAGTGGTGAAAACGAGTTTCCATAAAATTCAACGTTTACGTTTACTATAAATTTCAGTATGCACAATCTCTCTGGTAAAGATTTGTGACATTTGAAGAAATTTTATTGGTACATATTAACACTAAAATTTATTAAATTAACAATAAAATTACATTTAGAGTTCTAATTACATGTTAGAATTATATTCATTATTGCATTAGATACAACATTAAGAATGATTGCATCAATTAACATAAAATTTCAGTTATATCTTCACTATAAACTAACATTGTTACACTTATTTTAAGGTTTATAAATGATAAAGAAAAAATTTATAGAATAGAGCAATGAACTCAATAAACAGCAGATGTCAGTAGACCCACATCTAACCCAATAATTCATTTTTGATGACCAGAAAGGCTTTGAATGTGAATTAGCTTCATAATGGTTAGGTTTACTGGTTGTTTTGAATAGTAAATGAAATGGCTATATTTCCATAAGGTTTCTTTATAATGGACCAGTTCACATTAAAACACGTGACTGTATGTGATTGGACATTAATCAGATTTTTAAAATAATTTTTGATTATTTCTTTCAATTACAAGAATTCCATAAGTAATGTTAAACACTCATTGGGCAGCTCATTATGTACACATACCTTGTTTCTACACTCATTATCCATTTAATCATCTCCCTCATCCCTGCATTTCAGGCCTGCAACACATTTTTTAAAAAGTTGGGACAGTAAAGTATTTACCTCTTTATGATGTTACCATTCATTCTCAGAACACTTAAAGACATTTTGGCATGAAGGGTAATAAGAGAAGAAGTGTTTCTGAGATCATTAACAGCACTGCAGTGACACTGACATTGTGGTGGTGTGTTAGTATGTGTTGTGCTGGTGTGACAACAGAACAGAGATTTGAAACAGTATGTTAGCTCACTACATCCTTCTAGATACAACTGCATTGTTGGTCCACCTTGTAGAAGCAAAGTCAGAGACAGTAGCTCATCTGCTGCTGCCCAGTTTGTGTTGGTCCTCTAGTCTTTCATTGATGGTCACATGATGCTGTTGGCTGGATAGTTTTGTACTGAGGTGTTTAAAAACATCAGTAGCTCTGCTGTCTGATCCCCTTGTACCAGCACAACACACACTAACACACCACCACCATATCAGTGTCACTGCAGTGCTAAGAATGATCCACCACCCAAATAATACCTGCTCTGCGGGGGTCCTGACAATTGAAAAGCCTGACCAAAGTATACAGAGAAGCACATGGACCACCGTTTGTAATTGTAGTGCACCTCTATGATGAGTCGAGCTGATAAAATGCACATTTAGTGTAGATACAAGGAATGTGTACCTAATGAAGCCAGTGAGTGTATAAACTTATAAAAATGAAGAGACCACTGTAAACACTTTTACTATTGTAATATTTAGAAGTATGTGTTCTAGTAAAATGAAAATGTTTATTTAGTTCTATAAACAGCTGTCAACATTTCTAACAAATTCAATTAAAAAACATTAAGAACATTTATTTACAAATAATGACAACTGGTCAAAATAACAAAAATATGCTGTGTTTCCAGACCTTGAATAATGCAAAGAAAACAAGATTATATTCATTTTTAAAATATGAACAGTGTTCATATTTTAGCTTAGGAAGAGTTCAGAAATCAGTATATGGTGGAATGAACCTGATTTGTTCATCTTTTATCAAAACGTAGTATATGCAAGTGTACTTCAAGTATACCAGTTTTAAACTAAAAATAATAGAGTATCCTTCCAGTTGACTTTTTATGTACTTGAACTTAAAGTGAGCCAATTTAGTCCCAAGTAAGTATACTTGTATATTTTTATCAGTGTACTTGCTAAATAAAAGTACACTTAGGGGAAGTACTTTTATTATACTTAAGTATACTTAATAACATGTACTCAAAGTATACTTTTTTGGTAAGGGATGTTTTCCATCAGCCTTTCATATTACTGTTAGGTGACCTTACGCCACTCGTGGTACAAAAAGCTCATTCAAGGTTGTTGGTTTTTTTATGCCTTGTGATCATGCATCTTCATCCTGGTAACATTCCAGAGGTATTCAGTGGTGTTCAGGTCTGGAGATTGGGCTGGATATTTGGAGTGGTCTTACATATTCTTATTTAGGCTCTAATAACATGAGTTGTTCTAAAATGTGATGTAGACATGGCTAAGATACTGTACAGAATGTTTTTGTAGGACAGAGGTAGCCTGTTTCTTGTCCGTGTTGCTCTGCACTGTGAAGAAGTGAATAATTACTGAGTGTAGCCCTCGGGTGGTCTAACCTGCCATCATACTAGAACAGCAGTGTCACCAGAGGATCTGCCTTCAGACCACAGCACGGCACAATCTGATATTTCATTCTTTACAACCATAAAATGTATTCCTCAGTGGCCACACAGGCTACCACACAGCACTGAACATCAGAGTTAACCAAAGTCAAAACCTCTCAAACTTAACAACAGGAAATCATTTAATCTTGTTTATAATGTTGATCTTTCAAAATGTCACAGAATGTAATAATCCGTTTGACTCTGCATAGTGTTTCTCCAGAACATCATGTCTCTTTTTGGGTCTTCAGACTTTTCAAATGGCTCGTTCATGAGTCCTCTGATTGTATCCATCCATCTTGTTTCATTTACCTCAAAGACTGTAAACTTCACTTCTGCTGCTTATGTAAATACTGTAGACTGTAATTTGTTTTGCTGCTTGGGAAGTTGTCCGCAAAGCTTCATTGTACTCATGAATAATGACAATAAAGATTCTCGTATCTCTTAAATGAGAACTTTGGTTTTGTTTTCTGAGCTTTTAGTGAAAGATGAGGTTTCATTTTTTGAGAATGCGTTTATTTTGCGGAGGTGGCTGGGTATCCCCCCAAGTTTCTCCTCAGTGGGCCTCTACATCAGGTCCGGCCAACTGCAACTCCCGCTGTCATCTGTGGTTGAGGAGTTTAAAGTGGCAAAGTGCAGAGTCCTTCTTAGCCTGAGGGATTCCAAGGATAATTTTTAGGAGCAGCCATGGCCTAGTGGTAAGGATCTGGTCTTGTGACCAGAAGGTCGCCGGTTCGATCCCCAGACAGAACATGACTGAAGTTCCCTTGAGCAAGGCACTTAACCCCCTAACTGCCCACCGCTTTGGGTACAAATTCTCACAGCCTAGTGTGTTCACTAGTGTGTGTGTGTTTCACTGCACGAATGGGTTAAATGCGAAGGTCAAATTCCGTTGTGTGAAAAATCACATTGGCTAAATTGGTTGATCTTAATCTTAATTTGTTTTCTTGTTATTGTCAAGCTTTCACATCCATAAAGAACCACAGAGAAGACCACAGTCTGGACAATGTTAAACTTTGTTTGAGGAGACAAGTCATTAGACAAGATCTTCTCCTGATTCAGAATTTGAACATTTGAAGAGTTGAATGCCTCTAAAAATGACAACAAAGTTACAATTACATGAAATAGTTATGAATATACTGCCAGATGTTTGAGACATTGTCTTGAGAAAATGTTGGGATATAACCAGGGGCGGATTTGGAAGTTCTGGGGCCCCAAGCAATGTCATGTCTGGGGGCCCTAATGAAACAGATTGGTGTGGTACAGGCTTAAACATAAATAAAATTATTATTATTGATTATTAACAAGTATTAATTATTATACATACATTTTAAACATTACTTAAACATTATTCATAATATTTTATTAGGAATTACTAGTTTATATTAATCATATACTAATAATAACTATAAAAATATTATTATTATTATTATTATTATTAAAATAAAATAAAATAATATTAATCATTAATTAAATATTAATTATTAAATATTAATAAACTGTTAAAATCGTGTAATATAAAATTATCACCCAATTCTGTGTTACACCTTGATAATCAACTTCACTCCAATTCATTAACACCAATTTTACACTTAGGTTTGGGATGTATGGTCAATAGACCTCATTTACCCATAATTATACCTCATTTTGTAGTAAACATAAGCAGAAGTTCTGAATAATTTTGATAATAGTTACACTTAGAGGCATGTAAATGGACGGCTTATCACAGACTGGTAGACGCACAGAGAGAGAGAGAGAGAGAGAGAGACACAGAGAGAGAGAGAGAGAGAGAGACACAGAGAGAGAGAGAGAGAGAGAGAGAGAGAGAGAGAGAGAGAGAGCGTGAGAGAGATAGGCAGGTGAACACGGACTACAGGCCAAATCAAAACCGCGACCCTGATAAGGATTAAGCAGGTGTGATAATGGATGGATGGGTGGTTTGAAAGTCCAGACGCTGACGGAGTGACTGCTGGGACGGCCAATCACACATTAGCAAGAACAGAGCTGACGAGCTTGTGAGCGGTCTAAAGAGAAATAGGCGTTGGACTGAGTGGCTGTTTTTTGCTGGGTCCTAGTGCTTGACCAGTCTCTTTTTATATAGCATAACACTGGTTTTGGACGGAAAAATCAGCAGAGAACCAAAACGGTCTTTTTTTGCCAACCTCTTTTGGCCAGCAGGCAATTGCGTGGTTTGCGTGTTAGTTAAATCCGCCCCTGGATATAACATGCATGCTTGTACATACCTTTTTTCAAATGTATCACTACTTTACAATAGTCAGTTTTACATATAAAGCTTTGACACTTTTAGATTCACTAGCTTTGGATAGTATTTAAAACTACTTGATTTGTGATTCACACATAATGGTCACCCAGAGCACACCATTTCACATCAAACCAGTCAAAATGTTTTATTTTTATGATCCCTTATTAGTCCCACAGTGGGGAAATTTGACCTCTGCATTTTACCCAGCTGTGCAGTAAAACACACACACACACTAGCAGTGGGCAGCCCTATCCACGGTGCCCAGGGAGCAGTTGTGAGTTAGGTGCTTTGCTTAAGGGCACTTCAGTCATGAACTGCCCATGTATCAAACCAGTGACTTTCCATTCACAAGACCAAATCTCAACCACCACGCCATGGCTGCTACCAAAAAATGAGGCAGCATGTACTACCAGCGGTGGCATTCAATCCTCGGACCTCTTGATTTGGAAAGCCAGCGTCTGTACACACTGCGTCACAGTACATCTGGTGTGAGCTACATTTTTTTTAATCGGTGGAAGTCTCCTTTAAGCTCTAGCTTTGCCTTCGGACTGACTGCCATTCTGATTCTCTTTATATTCCTTATCTGCCAATGAGCAGAAAAAGCTCCTGTAGTGACCTCCCTCAGAATAAAATTGTTCAGTTTAATGCACAGAGCCCAAGCATGGGCTTTGTTCACTCTCATCAAGCACAGAAGCTTAAAACTGGTCCTGTCCTTCCTCTCTGAGGAGTTTTGCTTTGTGCGGTGGCACAGATTTGGAAATGGGGTCTTTACCAGCAGCTTTTGTTGCACTCAGGATGAGGACACTGTCTAGCTGCTGACATAAAAATGCATTTAGAAATTTCTATGCCCTGGGGGTCTAAAGTAGTGCCTTAAAAGTGTTTCAGTGAGTCATTTTGAAGATTTTTTCTATTCTACATTATTTTTTGGTTTATTAAAATGACTTTTTCTGTAACTCGATTTATTGACCTATAATTTGTCACACTTGCTATTTGCAGGCACTGTGCAAACTGTAAAAAAGCCAACTAAGTCAGTTTATTGTGGTCTAGGTCTGAAAATATGAAATTAAATGAGTCATTCAGAGCTGCGCTCCCCTTACTCATGTTATTTTCAGCTTTATGATGGAGATTGAGATATTTTTGTGCTAATTTTTCGATTAGTCATTTCCAGTTATTTTAACTGACTAGCATTTCTGTGTGGTTCATTGCAGACGCTATTGTTGGAGTTGTAGTCAAGGACTATCCGGCATTGTTTATGCAGTTAGTAGGTGCCATAATAGCTGGCACAAACAAAATTTTCAAAGCCCCAGCATGCGTTTACCATGAAGCACATTGAATGGGGATTTGAGGCATTCTACCATCTACGTCCACCTCCTAAAATTGAAGCTTTTCCACTTTGGTTGAAAGCTTTTAATAAAAAAAAAAACAACACCAAATTGGCCACATGTTTGTTGATTTCACTTCTTGGTTGGAAGACCTACTCAAATCATCCATATCCAGAGAAGTGATTGTACTACAATGATCCTGTAAAAATGCTAAGGTGACCTCTTGTCAGGAGGGTAGCAACACAAAGATGAGTTGAGTTGCTAAAGATGAGTTAACTGCTATCAATGTTAGCTTGCGACTATGTAAAACTTTGGGACAAAATGGAAAATTCTAATAAAAACACAAAACATATTTACTTTGACTTTTATTTTATTGCAGACAGTATGAACAGAGGTGTCACTAGAATAGAAAGCCAGGTGGGGCACAATTATGTGGGCAGCATCCCATTCGTCAGTGAGACTACACATAAACCTACTAGTTCAAATAATTCAAATACAAATGCAGCACATCAATTCAATTGCAAAAAGCATAATCCGGTGTTGTGCCAAATTTGAGATGCATATCCTGTTAGGAGACTTACTTACCGGTGGTGTTCTGTTGCCTTTACTTTGGTTATTGTGACCAAAGGAACTTAAATACAATCCATTCCAGTCATGAATAAAGGAAATACACCTTTTACTGAGATAAGACTGTCTGTGTTATCTAACTGTTAACTTTGATACATTTTTATCAACTTTGATAAACGATATTCACATAAGCTCACATATGCAAATCTTTCATTTTTTTATTGGATGTTCCCAGCATTGCCCCAGCACTAGGGTGCCCCACAGCTAAGTCAAATACACAACAATGTTAGAAAATAATATTTTAAACAAAATTATTGAATTTGTCACACACTACTCCACAGTGACATCTGGTGGGCCCAGCCCACCTGCCCCTATTGTAGAGATGCCTATTGTTGTCTTCCCTGTGTATCAGCACTTGTGAAGTTGTTGTCCAACTCTGAAGATACTGATAAGCATCTGTACTTTTGTAGTTGCACAATGAACATCCAACAATGTCTTTGTAAATTATGTCAGGCCACTTAATGTCATCCACTCAGTCTGTGGATGTGGTAAGTGTTTCTTAATATTTCAGTGTTTCTTTGCTTTCCTTAGTGTTACCACGACATTGTAGCTACAAATTATGTAATCCATGAAGCAAACTTATGTCTCACACAAAAAAATGAAGTATATGACTTACTTCTGAATTTGAAAATAAGGTGAATTGTGACTCAGTAAAATTAACTATACCCACATCTGAGGAGCCCCACCTGCAGCTTAAAAACTCAGCTGCTGTTATCTTTTTATTGAGAGACAGTGAGTGGACAGAATCTATAAGTGTGTGGTAACAACTGTGTTTGAGTGCTGTTTCAAACTGGGTCAGTACAACTGAGGACTGTAAAAATAAAACCTTTACTAAAAGACAGCTTAATACCGGCTGTCAGTGGAAATGCAGAGAAAGGAAGTGAGTGTTTCTGCTGTTTCGACATGAAACTAAAGTTAGAAATAGTCATATTCCATCTTAAATGGTGTCGCAGCTACATTCCTTCACCCGATAGGAAATGCAGATAAGAATTGAATTTCTGCTGATTTTTAAGAGATTCACTAGAAGTATTTAAGTTTTTCTGTCATATAGCTACTCTGCATTTAGCAATCCCTGTCTGGCTCATGCTGTTTAGCTGTTTAGTGTGATTTGGGTCAGTATTATGTGGTTGTAATGCTGGCTTAAAGTGGCAGAATGTGTAGTTTTTGGCACTGTTCTGCTCAAATGTGTGAGCAGAGATAGTGGTGAGGAGTCCAAATGAATCAATTATTCAACTCCTGAGTCAATAGTTGATGTTGACTCATGTACCACTAAGCAGAAATTGATGACAAAGAATAATTCTCATTGACAGGAATCTCTGTGGAACCTCTTAGAAGAGGGGTGTAGTAAACAGGAATACACTCAAACCAACCATTCTTAGCAGGGCTGTTTAGAAAGGTTGAGAGGGCAGGCTGTTATACTTAAACCTGTTCGTATTTTAAACAAATGGCCATTTTATTAGGATCATCAGTGAACAGCACTAAGTTATGTAAAAGGGGTGTTGCCTTTAAAAAGGGAGCTTAACTTAATTTCCTAGCATACTGAAATTTCAAGCTGAAGTTGGGTGTGGTTAAAGAAAAAAGATGATGTAAGGTGAAGGAATGGGTGTGGCTTAAAGGAAATGAAAGTGAGGCATTGGAAATGGGAGTGGCTTAAAACAGACGTGAATATTCACTTCAGGCTACTGCATTTATTTTTATTTGGATGTATTACAATGTTATATTGTGTTTTTATAGGAAAAATGTGCTTCCTGCCCAAGGACAATAAAACAATATGTGAATGAATGAATGTGTCTTTATTTCATTAATAGAGTAATACATATTTTAATACACATCATTCAGTTTCACAGTTAAGGTCTAGATCTTCATGTAATGTTTACAGCCAAACATCTAATTCAAAAACTGACTGTTTACAGGTGCCAATGTAACACAATAACTCATGTTAACTGCTTCATTCACTTCAGGCATGTTTGCATAAGACATATTTCCAAATACAAAGTATATACAGTATATACACCATTACAGTCTGTAAACCTCAGAGGTGTTCAAAACATGTAAAACTGAGAAATTTTGTTCTCGTGCTATATCTTTCTTTATGGTGCAGTTTAACAGCAAATTTATTCTTTACGTTCTTTTTCTCATTTCAGGCAGATTTATTTTCACATGTCCACACTTTGAAACTGTGTGTGTGTGTGTGTATGTGTGTGTGTGTGTGTGTGTGTGTGTATTAATATTATATACAGTACTGTGCAAAAGTGTTGGCAGCCATGAAAATCATTTCACATCTTATATGAGCAGTAACAAGGATGGAGTAAGGACCAGGCCAGTGGCGCCAGTGACCAGGGGCCTTTGAAAGCAGGGGAAAAACCCAAAGGTACTCATATGTGTAGGAAACAGGGAAAATGGGCAAGCAGACACATTCTGATGGCTACATGACTGGGTTTGACAATCTACAAAACAACAGATCTTGTGGAGTGTTCCCAGTAGGCAGTAGTTTGTATCTACTAAAAGTGGATCAAAGAAGGAAAACCAGTGAACATACTGGGGACATAGGTGCCCAAGGCTCATTGGTATACATGGGGCTGGGGCGCAAAGGCTAGCCCTTCTGATCTGACCCCACAGAAGTGCTAATGTAGCAAAGATTGCTGAAAAAACTGTTGAAAAAGAAAATGTTGGCTACAATACAAAGGTGTCAGAACACACAGCACAGAGAGTTCATGCTGATTCCTGTCCATCACTGAAAGAGTCTGTAATGGGCACATGAACATTAGAAGTGGTTCATGGATGGGCGGCACGGTGGCTTAGTGGTTAGCACGTTCACCTCTCAGCGCTGAGGTCTTGGGTTTGAGTCCGCATCTGAGCGGAGTTTACATGTTCTCCCCGTGTCTGCGTGGGTTTCCTCCGGGGTCTCCGGTTTCCTCCCACAGTCCAAAAACATGGAGATCAGGTGGATTGGATACTCTAAAATTACCCTGGTGTGTACGAATGAATGAATGTATGTATGTATGCCCAGATATGGTTGGTACTCTGTCCTGGGTGATCCCCCTAGTGCTCGATGCAGTCCTCCAGGTAGATGGTTGCTGGTTGAGAGTACGCTGTGCGCGATTGGCTGCCGCTTCTCACCGGTGTGTGTAAATGGGGTGTGTTGATTGTAAAGCGTCCTTGGGTGTCTAGAAAGGCGCTATATAAGTATAATGTATATGTATGTATGGAGCAATGGAAGACGGTGGTCTGGTCTGATTTTCTTTTATGGAAAGCTCTGAGTGTGACTTACACAGGGAAGAGAAGGCACCAGGCTGCTCTATAAAGATTTGATGCTCTTGGCAATGTTCTGCTTGGAAGCCATGGGTCCTATTGCAGACCAAGTACAATCCTTCATGCCAACGGTAGTTCTTGGTGATTTCTATCAGCAGGACAATGTGCCACCCAGTAAAAATGGTTCTGGAAAGCTTAGAGGAACATGACAAAGAGTTGGTGAACTGGTCTTCCAATTGAGAACCTACGGGATGTCCTGGAGCAATAAGTCAGGTCTGTGGTGGCGCCACAACACAACAAATATATATATATATATATATTTTTTACTTTTTTAAAGGAATACAACCACCACAAAGTAAACAGCTTTATTTATATCTCACAGTTCCCTTAGCTTTCTCTCTCTCAGTGAAATGTCTACTTACTAAATAGATAGATAGATAGTAGCTTTATTGTCAATTCTGCATATGTACAGGACATACAGAGGATTGAAATTATGTTACACACCCACCCAAGTTACAGCAAAAGAAATAAACAATGAAGGCAAAAAACAAAAGGTATTAACAGCAGTGAGACGTTCAAAGTAAAAAAATAGACAATAGCATCATAAAATAATAAATAATATACGATAATAATAGTATGAACAATGGAGCAATAAAATGGATGGAAGTGGTAAAGTGGTAAATATTTTTTGCACTAAATTTGCTTCTTCTCAAAGCAAATGAATGAATGAATGAATGAATGAGTGTGTGTGTGTGTGTGAGTGTGTGTGTGTGTGTGTGTGTGTGTGTAGTAAATGAACACTCTGCTGGTGTGTGTAACTTTGCTGACCGGGCTCTGTGGTGATTTGTTGCTGATTTGTGGGCGTCTGTCGTTCCTCTCTGGAGAACACTCCTCCAGGTGGTTCTGCTTAAAACACACTCGCCTGACCATAACGTCCGGCAGAGAGACAGGAACCATCTGGAAGTCACAACAGGTAACCAGGCCACACACACACATACATACAGCCATTAACTGGGTCACTGGGACCAAAATGTTTACACAGATGTCCATGTCAGCCAAATTTAGTGGATTTCACTCAAAAACTGGAATATAAGAGTATATACACTGATTGGTCAAAATATTATGATTAATAATATGCTTAAAAAATGCAATTTAGAAAAAATTATGATAAAAAATTATATTATATTATTAAATTTATTATTATTAATATTATTAAAATTATTAGCATAACATCGAGTCGACTGCAGGGCTGACAAGAGATTGGGATGCTTAGTCAGTCTATTTATCCCACAGAGCACAAATTAAGTCAAAAACTAAGAATGTCATACTGGCTCAGATGTCGCCCAGGATAAAAAGGCCCATGGTACCCACTGTGAGAGACAGGGTGGGTGTTGAGAAGTGTACTATTGGCTCATCAAAGGTCGTATCAACACAACAAGGAAAGATGAAGAGAAGCTAAACAGCAGACTCCGTGTCAAGATTGGACAATGGAATGTGAGGGGTCTAAACTCACTTGGTAAGTTATCAATACTTAGT
>BRDA01014037.1:0-35716 GCA_036984385.1 Crenuchus spilurus
ACAGGAAAAGTAATTAATTATTTTATCCCGTTACTGACAAAATGACGTCGTTACGTAACGCCGTTATTTTTAACGCCGTTATTCCCAACACTGAAAATGGCCCATTAGTTTTTGTAAAAATACATCACCAAAATTTCTTTCAGACCTCATCCAGATCTTACACTAATAGCAAGTGCTATAAAGAAAGAAGTAACTTGCTATTTAGCACAAAGCTTAGTATAAATTAAAGCAGGTGAGTGCATTCATTTGCTCATGTTACTTATGTCATTAAGTTGCAATGAAAATCTGACAGAGTAAGAATAAATTGCTGTGATTTAGATAATATCTGCAGGTTGTGCTGATTGTGCAGGGCTGGGAAGGTGGTCATTGTGTTTTAGTGGACAGTGTCGGTGGGTTTTTTGTTGCTTTTGTGGTCTGTAATTCTCCTGGAGCTGCATTAGGCCCATCTGCTTCACTCTACACATCAAGGGGGGACGCAGCTGCAGGGCGTGACCCCCGGCAGGGCTCTGTAATGCACCCCGGCAGTGTGTGTGTGTGTGTGATGTGCCAGCAAGTGCATAACATTTCTACAGTGTTGTCAAAAAAGATGTTTACAGTAAGGTTGTTTCAATGTTGTCACAACCTCGTTATTAAGTAATACTGCCATTGGATATAAAACGTGCTTGAGAACAAATAAATGTTCTTAAATATGAAGTTCAGAAAAAAGCTAATTTGCAAATTTCAGAAGATTGGCTGATATTCGCAGAGCTTCTCAGAGTAGAAGCTGATCTAGGGTCAGATTCCACTCATTCTTACTCCAACGTCATCAGTATGCACCATTTTCTTTTTTACAACACTTTTGTGAGGTGTCCTTAGTTGGCACTCGCCATCGCTGTGTAGGTTTTCATAGTTTGTTTACAGGAACCTGGGCACTGTGTGTTTTCTTCTTGGAATGAGCCAGATAGACTCCAGGTCAGCTGAAGGAGGATTAAAAACCTTCCCTGACTGCTGAGAGCATGAACTACATGACAGAAGGCCCTGCTGTACCAGGCTCTGTGGAAGATCTCTAGCAGATGGCTCCACTGCAGGACCTTTTAGGATCTCAACTCAGGTGCTACGTTCCTCTTGAGATCCAACACTGAACACTCTCTAGCTCCAGTATGATCACTCCTCAACTCTTTCCTCAGATAAGACTATGCTAGTTGTTGGACATGAGTCCTTCATGATTTGTAATCAACTACTATTCAGAAATGAATGTTTATTAAGTTTTTAATAACAGCAGATTTGCTGAAACAGTTGAACAAAAATCCGGTTTTGTTGTCAGTCAGCCAAGACATGTTCAAATGTAGTTTCTTTAGATTTGATCTGAAGCTGTGAGTCTAATCTTCTAGAATTCAATAGTCACCTAAGTAGCCCAGTCATTTCTTTAACCCCTTAACATCATCGCTAAGACAGAAGAACTGGAATTATGTTTTTTGGGGGGTGGGGTGGGGGCGCAATAATAAAAACAATCTTTTTTTTTTTTAATTAAAGACCCCACAGTTTTGTTAATGTACACTTTAAGCATTTTATGGTAAAATGAGAAAATAAATTACAAATACAAAAACTGTACAACAACATGCTAATTTGGCTTTTCAGTATTTGATCCAGCTTGTTCCTTGTGGTGCTACGAAGCATAGCTGGTTTGGATTCAGTAGCATACCTGTCAAGTTTTGGATTTAAAAATAAGGGACATTTTCCGCCACGTGTTTTGAGCCGTCCCACCAGCCCAACTGAGGTTCAGTATCCCTTACATTTTCAGACAGATTTACAAGAAATCTAAAATAACCACCTGTGAACCACTTACAATTAGATGATCAGAATCTAAAAGGCCGACCTTTGTTGACACTGAAATGCTGTGGACATTCCTACATATGTAAGTCTTATAATACAGCCTAAATGAAAACACAAAAGGGAGCTGAAGCACAGTTATTTATTTTACATATTTTCAGCATATATACACATTGTCTTTAAGTGAAACACATTTTATTTAAATTACACATTTTCATAATTCATTTCAATGACATATTTTCGTGTGAGTTTGGGAACATCACAGCTACACACTTGTTGAAGTCATCACAGAAGGTGAAGGCAATGTTGTTTTTGGCACACAGCTTTGCCATTTCAACCTCCGCATTTATGACCTGGTATTAATAAATCAATAAAGTGCAAAAGTTTTCATCCTTCACTAAAAACGACTCTGATTCATTGAATTCAATAAAACTGACGTGCTCATGCGCATGCACGGTACAAATTGAAGCGAGCGTGCAGATCAGAAATGTTGAGCGCGCGAGGGCAGTGTTGAGCGCACAGGAGAGAGATTTGTATACACTATTGAGTTCATGTGCGTGCAAAACTCTTCTTGCTCGCTCAGAATTGTGGCACAAATATAACGCCATACCTGGGTGGCAGTTCTCACGAGGTTAGTGACTTTTCAGTTTGGAGAGGCACGGGAATTTTTTAAAAACGTATAATACGGGAAATTTACGGGAAAATACTAATACGGGATGACGCCGGGAAAGAGGGGTAAAATACGGTAGCTTCCCTCTTTTTCAAACCACCGCTGATACACCGTCACTGGAGAGCCTAACGCGCTCGGAGGAAGGCACACAGGGTCCCCAGCTCCGATTGGACCAATCAGTAGACGCCTGAGCCAGCGGACATTGCAGTGTGAAAGTGATAGGGAGAGTGAGAGCATCATCTACCCGCCCAGAGAGAGCACGGCCAATTTTTTGCTCTCTTGGGCCCCGGCTGTTGATGGCAAACAGCATGACCGGGATTCAAACTCACGATCTTCGGGTCACAGTGGTAGCGTCTTTGCCCGCTGAGCCACTCGGGGCCCTTTCTTCGTGGCTTTTTTGACTTTCCTCATACTGACATGGGTGCTTCTGGCGGAGGTGGTGAAACAGATTACTCATTTCCACCTTTTGTCATTATCTGCTTCTTACATATCTTGCAAATCACCGCAGCTTGTTGTGTATCTGATATTTTGTAACCAAACCACCTCCACACTACTGAACTCGCTCCTCTTTTTGGAACGAGCTTCTCCTCCACCACACCGCTTTCTGCCATACTTCTTGTTGTGTCCAAATGACTCACGTAACAAACGTACGCTATATGCGTAGTTGCGTGGCGTCATCACGTAAACAACGCAGAACACCGGAATTATCGTTTACAAAATTATATCGGTTTATTTATCACAAGCAAGTCAACATTTCCCACCTATCTAGCATAGCATGAATAGAGCTACATCTTCCTCCCTTTTTGTATCTTTCAGCATTCAGAGGTGTCCCGTTCAAATTCTTCAAGAATGTTTACACAAGCTGTCGCCCCGCCCCTGTTCTGTGCACAAGCACTAATGCTCTTGTTGATTGGCTGGAACTGTATTGTTTCTCGATCCGAGGCACTGAGTTTGTTTCCCCGATTACACCAGACTTTTTCCAGCATGAAAGCAGAGCAGAGAGCTAGTGAACTGAGAGAAAACATTAGCTGAATTTTAGTGTATTGGATTGAAATCATGTACATCACTTTTAAAAGAATTATCCTCTCATTTAGAAAGGCTCTCGCTAAATCATTTTCTGGATTAAGGCTTCAGTCTCTCTGGAGGTGTTGATTCATATCCTACTGCTGCCACTTAAGACTTTGGGCAGCCATGGCCTGAGAGTTAGAGACCTGGTCTTGTGACCAGAAGATCACTCATTCAGTCCCCTGGCAGGACATGACTGAAGGGCCCTTCAGCAATGGGCTGCTCACCGCTTCGGTCAGTGTGTTCACTAGTGTTTGTATGTGTTTCACTGCATGGATGGGTTAAATGACATATTCCTCTGTGTGCAAGCACATTAGTCAATGATTGTACACTTTCACTTTACACATCTATTCAGATGTACTGAAGTTTGGACACCCCTTCTCAGTCAGTTTTCTTTTTTCCTATGTTGTAAATTAATAATGAAGGCACTTTCACTTTACACATCTTTCCAGACGTACACTACCAGTCAAACGTTTGGACACACCTTCTCATTCAGTGTTTCTATTTATTTTTCCTACATTGTAAATTAATACTGAAGTCATCCAGGCTGTGAAGGAACACATAAGGAATCATGTAGTAATTTAAAAGTGTTAAACAAACCAAAATATGTTTTAGATTTTAGATTATTCAAAGTTGACACACAACTGATGTCTCAAACACATTAAGAGGTCAAGAAATGCAAGTCATTAACTCTTGACAAGGCACAGCTGTTAACTGAAAGCCATTCCAGGTGACTACCTCATAAAGCTGACTGAGGCCTTGTCCACACGTAGCCGGGTATTTGAATAAACGCATATATTTTTATGCGTTTGGGCCTTTCGTCCACATGCAAACGCAGTTTTACACCACCAAAAACGAATGATTATGAAAACTCCGGCCAAAGTGGAGATTTTGAAAAACTCTGTTTTTGCGTTTGCGTGTGTACGTATGAAAACGGCGTTTTAGAGTCCAGAACATCACAATCTGTGACAAATGATGCTGTGATGTCATATGCGCGACCACTGTAATTGACTGCCTTGCTGTGGAAGGATGAACGCCAGCAAAGAATTTTTCATTTTTATGTTAATTCAAACACTCTTTGCGTGTTTGTTTTAACAAGTTCAGCTTCTCCAATACGTGGAGTAAAGGAGATGTTTTTTATTACTTACTGTTTTGTTTTGAAGGATTCTGATTGGCTGACATGGGCGTTAGCTTTGTGTTACACTGCCATCTATGCGCTTGGCGTCTTTATGACAACACTCTACGGCGTATTTATGCGGATTCATGTGGATGAAAACTTTTCTTAAAACGATCTCGTGTGTATGATATTACTTTTGAAAACGATGTAGGGGAGATATTCGCTTTTAGAAATACCCGGCTACGTGTGGATTAGGCCTGAGAAAATGCCAAGAAAGCTGTCAACTAAGAAAGAGGTGTATACTTTGAAGAATGTAAAATATAAAACATACATCCTCATGTTTGACTCAAACAGTCAAGGCATGAGTGGAGTGGAAATTAGCGTCTTTTTGAGGCTAACATTGCTAACAAATGTCATAGCACAATTGTCACCTAAATAGCTTAGTTGTTCTTTCAAAATATATCACCAAAACTTCTCTCAAACCTCATCCAGAAGTTAGTGAAACTCTGACAGACTAGTGGATAATAAATCACAGCTAAATGAAAGAAGCTCCAAACATGTCTGATTTGCTACATCTGAGGTAAATGGAAATTGGATTAATCTGATTTCTAGTTGAATCGTTTCTTAAAGTCTCACCATGTTCCTCTGCTATGTGAGAGATGCTGAAGTTAAGCAAATGTTGTAGGTTAGCTTGACTGCTTTGAAGGTAAACAGTGAACTGCTGAACTGTGTGTGATTCGTCTGACCGCAGGATTAGAGTGACCCAAATCCTCTGGACGTGGGGGAGAGCGCTGCATGTTCTTTTCTTCCGAAACTAGGGAGTAAAACCATAGTTGTGCTGCAATCTAAGATCATTACATGCTGTTCTATGCACTAAGTGCTTTGTTGTATTGGCTATTTAGATAATTTAAGACTGTTAAAGTTAAAAATAAATAATTTTAAATATCTAACAGAAGCTGGTCCTGTCCACCTTCATAAATTGAGTTGCTAAGTCGCTATCCAGGCAGGAAAACAATAGGATTAACTTTAGCCTGTACATATGCAGCGGAGTGGAGGGGAATCATGCCTTGTTTTGTCAAGTTGTTCTCATAGCCTGTACAACAATGAACCAAAACATTATGACCAATGTGCTCTTGAGCAGCTAAAGCAGCTCTGGAGGAACTTGGAGCCCACTGTGAGGAGGTACTGGTCACTGCTAACGAGGAGCACCATACAGGCCTTGTATCAGAGATGCTCCAACCCAGTCTGATCATAGCAATTTGGACCATGTTAAAGTCTCTCAGGTCTCTTCAGGCCTGTCCATTTCCCCACATCTAACACTGACATGTTAGCACCCAAATGTGTCCTTAAATGTGCACAGATTTTGTTCTTGCCTACAAACAAATACCAAATAAGAAAGCATTGATGAATGTCAGAATCTTCATAAATGTGCAAATGGGTTGAAAAAGAAATGTCTTCTTATGAATGGAGCCCATTTAGACCCAGACCTGTGAGGCCAATGTTGCTCAATAGTCACCTAAAAATCTCAGTAATTTCTTTAAAAAACATCGTCCAGATCTTCAAGAAGGTCTGACAGTCTAAGGGACGCTGTTTAGGATAAAGACACCTCAGATGCAGCCAATCAGCAAAAGACATGTTTAGAGACCAAATTTTGCTTCTTTAGTTTAGCTGTGAAGCTCATAGTAAGTCACACTTTGTCTTAAACCACATTGCCTGGCCTGTGAGTCCTTCATTAACATCTGGATGAGGTTTGAGTGGGTTGAGAGAAGTTTTGCTGTTGTATTTTGAGAGAAACAACTATGACCATCAGTGCTGAGAGGCAAGCGTGCTAACCACCAACCCATCGTGCCACCAGACATGTCTTGACTGATTAACTGAGGTGTGCAAATGTGAAAGAAGAATTCTTGAATTATCTGTACGTGGTTCACCATTTTTGGGCTTTCCGTGGTGTCCACAATTTGAAAAAACTTGTAGGAAGAGTCTGTGACTTGAATATTTTCAACAGTCACACCAAAGATGCTAATTCAATGCTAATCTGAACTCCACCTAGACTGCCCAGGACTACACTCCACCCTCTCCTTGTGCTCAGTGAGGAAAGTGAACTAGTCTGTAATACTGTATAGAGTCTAAACTGTTTAGATTAGATTTTTTCTCTTCTGTTATTGTTTAGCTTAGCAGAGTGTTCACAGTTTGCTCTACAGCTAAGTGACTCACGCTCTGGGAGGATAAAGATGGTTCGTGATTCACTCCATTCTAGACTCTTCTTCATTTCCTTCTTTTTGTGCCACAGTTCCCTGCAGCCCATGTTAAAGCTAATGCTTTAATAGAATTGGTTCAGTGTGGCCTCACCCGAAGATCCTTTCCTTACGTTGGTTTGTAATTGTTCTTGTCTAGTTCAAGGTCAGCAAAAGTATTAGCTTATGAGTTTACCCTCACTTTACCGTAACTTTGACTGGACGAGGCAGTGAGAGCAGCGCTGAAACTCTAATCCTGCAGAAATCTGGCCTGCAGGCTGTGGTGATTGGATTATTTCCTGCTTCTTTTCTCCTTTGTGGCTGCCCACCCTCTTGCTATGTTAGCGGCCTACGTGTTTGCATTGAAAAGCATGTTTCTATCAGCCGTACGTTTGTGGGACTGGAAGTTTTGTCAGGAGTTTTGACTGCTGTGATGGTGTTCTCCATCATCAAGCCTTGCATAATGGAGGTTAAACCACAGCCCACTCTACCCACCTGTGATTAAAGCAGGTGTTCACTGTGTATTAGCGTAATGTAATCTGTCAGAAGGTTAACTGCTGTCCCAGTTGGCTTACCTGCACTGGTTGTAGGCTTCTGTCTTAAGTTGTAATACACCACTATTGCACACAGGCACATTTATGAAGCTGTAGCTCTGCCGTGAAGTATGTCGAGCCATGTGTACTGTGATTGTGTGCTTTCTTATACGCCAGCTGTGTAAGTTCCTCATCACTGTATGGGTCGCCCGAGAAGCTTCAGCGCGTAAGTTTCACATTTTGGTTAGTTTTGCATCTTATTGTATTTCAGCGTTATGACCAGTTTTAGGAACAGCCAGTCTACCTGAACTTTACAGTGTGTCTTTGGGTTGTCATTATGGGTTTTATAATGGTCTTCAGAAATTTTTTTGGGTGTGGTATTTATTTTATTGTCCCTCTATGTACCTTAAATAGTATTTTGGGTATTTCTGTGAAATAATATCTCTTGATGGATATTGTATGGGTCTTGTAGTTTTTGTATGGTATGTTGTATGTTGTACAGATCTTAAGTAGGGCTGTGCGATATGACGATATATATATCTTGTGAGGCTTAATATGACTCTCTATCATCTATTTCATTGTCTCACAAAACACACGCTTTATGGTAGTCTTGTTTTGTTTACAGCAAGCACAAAACAAGGAGCTCATACCAAAGGGAGGAGCTACTTCTGTTGCATGGATGTGGTTTAGATATGAAAAGTCTGACATGGATCAGAAACATACTTTGCAAGTTATACCACAGATCAGTTCCCATAATGGACTCAAACACAGCTAACCTCTTTTACCATTTTTGTATAAATCATGTTAAATGGTACAAAGAGAGCTACGAAACTACAGTTGAGTGTTCAAACTAAACCCCAGACTCAGACGTTGCAAGAGGCATCTTATTTCTGCAAAGACATATATGTATATTGGTCTAAAATTGCATTTGAAGTTGTTGTATGCACCTAAAATAATCTCTTTTGGGGTCTTTTATGGTCTTAAATCATCTTTTTGGATTCTAAATTGGACAGTATTTTTTTGGGGTTTTGCTCATTGATCATTGTAAAACTCATCTCTAAGAATTGAGCATTCTGTTTTTGTTACTGCGCCTTTAAGACTATGTAAATGAGCAGCAGAAATGTCCTGATTGGTTGCAGTGTATCATGCCTCATTCAAAAAGCAATCCTTCCATATATGGACTGCTTGAGCTGGGGAATGAGCATTACATTGGTGCCTATCCCATCAAACTCTCCTGATTAAAAACACAGTAATCTTCAGTTTACACTGTAATTACAGTGAAACGTCTGTGAAAATATTAAAGGCTGAAAAAGCCTCATTCATGAATGGTGTCTGTTAAAGCAGTAATGCTAATGGTTTGGATTGTTCACAGACTTAATGAATCCCTTTTTAAAAGCGAGGGACAGGGTTTTTCAGATACATTCATTCATGTGGTGAGTAATAAGCCACTGCGGACTGTGGCTGGACTTTAGGATCATACTAAAGCTCCAGATGGTGTGCTTGTTCAGGACTGGACTGATACTCAGATTGTTTTAATTAGACGGCTTCCAGTCTGACTGCTTTTTTACAAAACCTCGCTATAGCAGAGCTTACAACTAAGCTGACTAAGTGCTGAAACTGCAAAGTGTATAAGACTTAATCTCACTGTATAATGATGTGTAATGAAGTACGCACAGAGTTTACCAGCACATAAGGACTTGCGTAGCCAAACTGTAATAACTGTATGTAGAACAACATAGATATGACACAGCACCTTGTCAAAGTCAAGAACACTTGACAATGGACACACATTGTTTTTCTGAGTGTTGTGTGTGTTGTAAATAATTTTCATTGGTGTTATGGATCTTTCTGGGTGCTGTATGGCTCAAAAAATGTGGATTTTTTAAAGGGTCTAGTATTTTTGGATGATCTACCAGTCATGTATGGTTTTAGGTACAGTGTGGTAAGAAAAAGTTTGGGCGCCCCTGATAATTTTCATAATTTTCCTTTATAAGTCATTAGTTGTTTGGATCCAGCCCTGGCGCAACTTCAACTTTGTCTCTGATTTTTGAACCCCTTGTTATGTCCAAATAACTCAACTTGAGTTTCATCAGTCAATAGCACCTTATGCCAAAATGAAGTTGGCTTATCCAAATGTGCTTTACCATACCTCAAGCGACTTTGTTTGTGGCGTGTGAGCATCCTCTCCTTGTGCAAAGTGCGCTGAATAGTTGAATGATGCACAATGACATGATTTGCAGCAAAATGATGTAAGTCTTTGAAGCTGGTCTCTGGGTTGACTCTGACTGTTCCCACCATCCTTCGCCTCTGCCTATCTGAGATTTTTCTTGGCCTGCCACTTCTGGCCTTAACTAGAACTGTGCCTGTGGTCTTCCATTTCCTCACTATGTTCCTCATAGTGGAAACTGACAGCTGAAATCTCTGAGATACTGTAGCTTTTTGTATCCTTCCCCTAAACCAATCTTTGTTTCAGGCAATTTGAGAGTTGTTTTGAGGTTCCCATGTTGCCACTCTTCAGTGAAGATGCAAAGAGGAGAAAAACCTGCTATTGGCCACCTTAACCTTTTCTCATAATTCGATTCACCTCTGTGTGTAGGTAAAGGGACAATGATTAGATAAAAGGTCACACATTTTGTTCCAATAATTAGTTCTAAAAGTATAAAATGACAAGGGTGCCCAAATTTATGCACCTGCTTAATTTTGTTTAAATAATTATTGCACACTTTCTGTAGATCCTATAAACTTCATTTCACTTCTCAAATATCACTGTGTTCGTCTGCTATATGATATATTTAACTGAAATTGCTGATCCGAACAACCAAGGATTTATAAAGGAATTTCATGAAAATTAACAGGTGTGCCCAAACATTTTAATACCATTATAGATGGATAGATAGATGAATGCATGCTTTGAGGGTCTCGGTTGTCTGTGGGTGTTAGGTGAGTCTGAAATAGTAATTTTTGAGTTTATAGATGTGGGGTGATGTGATCAGAGTTGTTGGTATAGGTGAGAACCCTACCAGCTGCGTTTTGGACATCTGTAAAGTGATTTGGCAGGATGTAGGCAGAGCATTACAGTACTCTAAACAACAAGTGACAAAGACATGAATGAGTGTTTCAGTTTCAGAAAGGCCAAGTGATGGAAGACGAGCAGTATTTCAGTTTTCAGTACTGAAGTAATGAGTTTCATGTACACTGTTGCAACGAGTAGATCAACGTTATTCACATCACCTGTGAGTGGATGTAATGATTTGTCTCTGTGGTAGGCTATATACACATTACTACAAATAATACTAGACTGTCATCAGAAGAGGTTTGTAATGGGTAAAACTAACACATTATGCTAAATAAAAATGCTGTTTTTGATTATTATTGGTATGTATTCTAATATTGGTGGCTTTACATGAATATTTGAACATTTATTGCACAAAAAAACATGTGTACATTACTGTGTATATGTGTATATAAAACAAATATTTTGTTGAGCCCAACAAGTGAAAAGATGGAACAATTAATACCGAACAATTACATTTTTTAATGACACTGTTACCTTTTTTTAGTTCCTGGCCGTAAACAGGAAGTTGAACTTTGGTGGGGTAAAGTTAGTTTAATATTGTACATTCAGATTTGTGCTTTTCCTTGCCAGTTAACAAAACATAGATTCACCAGCACAGTTACAGTTTGGTGGTGAAATGGAAGAAGACAACAAACTACAAGCACAACCTTTACTAAACTACACTTGTTATGATGAAGCCAGAATACAGCCGTTTAGCTTTGTGCTTGTGTTAGCTTGTGTTAGATGCTTAGCTTTGTGTTTGTGCTCCGGCGGCTGCAGTGTTAGGGATGGTCTCACAATTACTAGAACAAATGTGAAGTGTTTCAGTGTCTGTAGCTAATGACACTCACATTAAACACACAAAACTTCGATGTGGCTTATATCGTTCATTTTAGCCATTTCATTTCATTGCATTGCTCATATATATAATGTTGATATGAATGGCTGAGATTTGGTGGGTTGTCAAGCTGCACATATAAAACATCAGCATTGCCGGTGATTCAGTGGCCATGATTAGAGTGTGTGTGTGTGTGTGTGTGTGTGTGTGTGTGTGTGTGTGTGTGTGTGTATAGGTGAATATTCTGCACTTACAGAGGGATTAAAGAGTCTGACTCACTGTGGCACACACACACACACACAGATAACAGTGTCCTCATCCGGTGCTTCACATTTTGTGACGTGATTTGCATGTAAATACAATGGAAATGAAAATGACAGAGATTATAGGCAGCATTCTGTTTGATCACAAAGCACTTCTGTGCAGCTGTGTATCAGTTTCAGCATATGTTTCGCTATTCAGTTTGTTACTTTAGGGTTTTTTTATCCTTGTTGTCATTATTGAAATACAACCAAATAACCAACTCTGTATTATGTAGCTTTTAAAAGGTCAGTCTTACATTTTCTTTTATCATTTTGAGGGTTTATCTCTCAAGAACAGCCTGGATTCATGTTTATAGGGTCATTTTCCAAGCTCTCTTTATCCCTTAGAATGATAAAGGCCATTACTGTTCCTTAAGACTGATATATGCAAATGAGCTGTTCTGATAGGCTCCTCTATATTGTGCCTCATTAATAAAGCAGTCAAGGCCAGATCACTTCAGCGTGAAAGGGGCGGAGCTGCTGTAAGCTAAATAGGCTCTGTGACATCATAAAAATTCTGAATTTGTAACAGGCTGTTTTTACAGTGTAGTTTTCATATATGAACTGAGTAGTGAGTCGTATGTTTTTGTAACTTTAACAGTGTTTACATTCAAATTCAAACACTTTGATATAAAAAGATAATGAAAATGTTTTCTATTGATATGAAGTCTTTAATGTAGAAAACATTTCTTTACTATAAAGCATTACTGAAGTAGTTCTCATTACATAAAAAAAATCCCCTTAATTCACATGCAGTCGATCAGACAAGACTCTGCGATTTCAGGATCCACAATGAACACAGGAATAGTGCCCCTGTTATACACCAGCACCACTTTCAGCAGACACACATGCTTTCCTTGGCAGTCTCCCATCCAAGTACTGAGCAGAGCCAGCCCTGCTTAGCTCCAGTGAGTTTTCATGTTATTTTGTGCAGGTGCTATGACTGCCTGCCTATGTTGTGGGTGTAGAGGAGTATGAAGGAAACTCTTGTAGTGTTGTAGAAGATGGTCAGCATATAAGCTGCATAGGATCCTTCAGCATTAAAGATTGCAGCCTAGCTTTTAGAACCAGTATCTGAGCTTAAATTTCAGTGTGGGATAAAGAGATTTCATTTAAAAGTTAATTAAGCTGCAAAAATTTCAAAATGTGTCTGTGCTGTATGAAATAAACATTTGGTATTGCAGAAAAGGATGAGTTTTGAATTCATAACCAGAGTACTGATTTGGTATTGAGTATCATGATACTACATTTGGTATCAAAGTCAAAATTCTAGTATTGTGACAACCGTAGTATGATGCTCAAAAGTAACTGCAGCTGATTATATAGATATAATAATAAAGAGCAAAAACAAGTTATAGCTCAGGTCTGACATGTGCTAGATGTTATAAAAATCACACTGTTGTGATCGTGTGTACAATGGGAGTTATTCTGCTCTGCCAGCAGAGGCCCCATCAGGTCATGTGGCAGAACAGAGAAATGTCCAGAAACATGCTATCTGTATTTCTTTATTGCTTTAGCCCCAGACTCTGCCCTGTCTGAGAGCCTGAGTGATGACGCCAGCAGCGTTAAAGGGACAAGAGAGAAAGAGGAGATGGAGTGTGTGTGTGTGTGTGTGTGTGTGTGTGTGTGTGTGTGTGTGTGTGTGTGTGTGTGTTGGGGCTGTATGGTGTGTTTCAGACTGGAGTCCCGTTATTAAAAGAATGGCCGTATCAGGTTGTCTCCAAAGCATCCATAGGGTTATTAAAATTTAATATCACTGATATTCAGCACTGGCCTGAACCAGTCAACACCAGCAGGGAGAGAGAGAGAGAGACTAGAGAGACTGAAACTACACACCATACACATTGCCACGTCAGTGTCACTGCTGTGCTGAGAATGGTCCATCACCCCAATAATATATGGACAACAGTGGACCTGTGGTCAGAAACTGAGCAGTGCTGAATGAAGCAGAGGCTTATAAACTGTGCAGTAACAGTCTACAGTCTGTAATTGGACACCTGTATTGTGGAGCTCTAAGAAGTGGATCTCATACAGTGGACAGTGAATGGATGTACATTGTAATATAGTGTTGTGTGTGTGTGTGTGTGTGTGTGTGCTAAGGTAGAACAGACTGCAGTTATTTTTAAAGCTGCCAGTCTAAATAGTGCTAATTAAACAGGCTCAGCAGATTGGGCTCCGCAGTAAAAAGTGCACAGATAGCAGACAATTCTTAACCTAATATGACCCGAATTAAGACACTGACAGTCTAATGACGAGAGTATTCTGGGCCAAAACTTGCCCAGTTGAGAGAATGTGTCTCATTATGTTAAGTGTGCCATTGTTTATTCATAACAATATCAGATATACATTCATATCAGCATATTATGACCACCCCTGGTTTGGAATAATGGTTTGCTGCACATATAAAAAAGTGAGCACACTAGTCAGTTTTCACAGAGTACAAAATGATCATTTGGGGTAAAGGACATGATTTGGCTGAGGGTTAAAAGGACATGATAATCGAGTACTGGGTGAAGTTAACTGCAAAGATTGTGTAACGTTCCAGAGCCACCATAGTGAAGGTGTACCAAGAATGGACGTCTTGTACATTGATGCCAGAAGGGACCAACGAGCAATCGACATGCCACAGTAGACCAGTTAACTTCTGCAGTGAATACAGGAACAACAAGTAAACTGTCAGGGATCACCATTGAGTGAACACTCTAAGCCAAGTGTGGTTATTCCCACTATTAGGTAGGTGGTCATAATTTCTGATATGGATATGGAAATCTGAAATTCTTAAATGGGGGCAACATATTCCTGTTTGGCTGTCAGTGTAGCCTGGATTCTTGTCTAAGCAAAGGTGCAATTTAACCTAGACACATGTCTCCACCCCTTTTTGAAATGACAAATTTTGTCAGCACAACTTTTTGAAACCCTGTCAGTAATCCTATATGTGGGAAAATCATATGATATTTACACAATTATCTACTTACAGTAGTGCCTGAAAGCTTGTGAACCCTTTAGAATGTTCTAATATTAGACTTGTTCTTTTATTTATTGAGGAAAGTGATCCAATATTGTGTCTGTGAGTGGCAAAAGTATGTGTTTATTGTTTGTGTTAAGGATTATTGGATAATTTGAAGGTGATATTTGAGTCAGGTTTTGTCAGTCACTGGGATGACAGTCAGGTGTGAGTTGGTGCCATGTTTTATTCAAAGAACAGGGATCTAGCAACAGTCTGATCTTCACAATACATATTTATCGAAGTCTGTCATGGCACAAACAAAAAAGATTTCAAAGGACTACTGAAGAAGAGTTGTTGATGCTCATCATGCTGGAAAAGGTTACAAAACCATCTCTAAAGAGTTGGACTCCACCAATCCACAGTCAGACAGATTGTGTGCATATGGAGGAAATATAAGACCATTATTACCCTCTTCAGGAGTGGATGACCAACAAAGATTTTGCCTACAGCAAGACGAGGTCACAAAGGAACTCAAGGAAACTTCTAAACGACTAAAGGCTTCTCTCAGATTGGCTAATGTTAATGTTCATGAGTCCACCATCATGAGAACACTGAACAACAATGGTGTGCATGGCAGGGTTGTAAGGAGAAAGCTACTGTTCTCCAAAAAGAACATTGCTGCTCATCTGCAGTTTGCTAAAGATCACAAAGCAGAAATCAATAGGAACAATGTTTTCTGGATGAATGAGGTTTGAGAAGTGCATGCAGAAAGAAAAACACAAAAAAATGGATAGAACAATGAATTCAGAGTTAGATTTGTCTGTGAGCTGAATCTCAAGAGAACAAGACTGCTGCAAGACAACTAAACAGACAAGTTCTACCAAAAATGGGTAAAAAGAATAAAGTTAATGTTTTGGAATGGTCAAGTCACAGTCCTGACCTTAATCCAACAGAAATGTTCTGGAAGGACCTGAAGCGAGGAGTTCATGGGAGGACACCCATCAACATAATAAAGCTCAAAGCTTTGAAATAAGAATTTGATAAAAATTCCTTCAAGCTGATGTGCAGGACTGATCAACACTTAGCAGATATGTTTAGTTGCAGTTTTTTCATACAAGAAACTGAAAGCAAAGGTTCACATACTTTAGCCACTAACAGACATGTAATAAGGTAATTGTCCTCAATAATTAAATGACCTGTTATAAATAAATATGTTTAAATGTTTCTCTTTTGTTTAATTTTGTTCTCTTTTTCTATTTTTAGTGAAGGTCTAATGAAGTTTCAGTTCAAAATGATCCAGAAATATAGAAAATTCACAAACATTCATTTACCACTGTACATCACGTGTAGTTAATCAACCAAGATATGTTTTGGAGTCTAAATTTAGCTTTTTTACTTTGAAACTAGCTAACATTACTAACAAATACTAGAATACAATAGTCACCTAAATCTCAAGTTCTCTCAAACCACTCAAGCCTCATCGTAATTACGGTCTCATGGACTTGTGGATGTGGATTAGAACGCAGTTGAAGCAGACTGGGAACAAATTCCAGCCCTGGACTTTTGTTTGTTTAGGACAGTCCCCAGTGAGCTGTCGTCATTCTGGGGTCGGAGTCAGGGTCCTCCAGTGATGTTCTGTCAATCTGGTGTTGCCCCTTTTTGGGGTAGGTATGTTAGGCTGACGACAGACTTCACTGGCTTTCTATAAATAGTAATATATGTTTACTTGTATTTTTATGTAGTTATAATTTCTTATTAAGTATTTCTTGTTTTGATTCCATTCTTAAGTTTGGCAGTGTTCGTGTAGTACAAAAGTACATTTCCTCTTCTGACCAGAGCTGTAGTACTTAGGTCTGCAGAGAGAGAGAGACCGAGAGAGAGGGAGACAGACAGACAGGCAGACAGAGAGACAAAAAAAGTGAGGGGGAGAGAGAGAGAGAGAGCTAGCTAGCTAGCTTAGTGGTGATGATGAACACTTCAGAAAGTGTGAGGGACCAGCCAACACTGCAGCAATCCTTACTCAGCACAATCCCCCCACACACTTACTCTCCCCCATATGTGTCTCTGTCTCCTACACACACACACACACACACACACACACACTTTCTTTTTTTCACACTGCTAAGTGTCTACTGCTGTGCACTCACTCACCCCTTCCATCTGCCTGTGTGTGTGTGTGTGTGTGTGTGTGTGTGTGTGTGTGTGATAGAGAGAGTGGGGGAAAGAAGAAAGCGATCACTACACACATCACCTCAGATTTTTACTATAAATGAATATTTTACTGCACTGGAGTTATGAGGCTAATGTAGCTAATCAGTGTAGCTAGTACTGCAAGCTAATGCTGCATTCAGCTTAATTCAGAAGTGAGAATTTATATAATTTTATGATTGTGTGGTTTCTAACACACTAAACAAACATGGATTAAAGTAGAAAATTCACCATTTGACATGGCTGCTACACATTTGTCTTGGAGCTTGTGTTTACAGTGGATGAAAATGCTGAAGAAAATCACTTCAGTATGGCTGCTACTACTGTTGTTAGCTAAGCTAACATGTTAATGTTGATAGATAACAGTTTAAGATACAGTGTCAGAAACCTCATAATCAAGTCTTTTAGAGGTTACTGTACAACTTAACACAGTCTGAGACACAGTGTGGCGATTTTGGCATAATTAGAGGTGCACAAAATATCAGTATCAAACCTTCAGCACTTACATTTAGCAAATATTCTGTTTGGTATTCAGTATTAAAGAATTTTGACTTTTCACACCACTGAAGTGTTCTGTATGGTTTACAGAGTTTAAACAAGATCAAATAAACATGTGATGTTAAAGACAATGATGAGTGTTTTTAACATGTATCCAGAGTATTGATTTGGTATTGAATATTGTGATAACCGATTATGCTAATTGTTAATGGTAATCAATTACTTTTTAGCTGTATAAGCATAGCCAAAGAAGCACACTTCAGACGGCAAACATGAAAATCAACCAAATGTCTGGGCAAGAAAGTAAAAATGTCTACATATTTGGGCAAAGTATCTCTATAATAAAACTGTTCTGTGTGCATTCTGTCCTGATTGATGCTGATGTTTGTTTTGCTTTCTGTCTTGGAGAAGAAGGAGGTGTCTTACAACCAAATGGCGTTAATTAAAATTTAATACACCGAAAACGGAGAGGATGGAATGTTCTTGGATGTTAATCGGTATATCCTGGCACTCTTCTTAGCCTAACATTTTTTTCCATAAACAGAAGCTCTGTTTTATTAGGAGTGAAAACTGATCATTGTATATCAGTGAATACAGACTGACCATAGCTTCTGATTTTAGTGCTGTTTTTAAAACATACTGAAGATTATTTTTCCAACATTCTGTTGGAAAAAGTTCTCCAACAGAATGTCCCTGTATTTGAGCGTTCTGTTGGAGAATTTGTATTTATTTCAAAGGTCTTTTGGAGAACTTGTCTTCATCTGAGCATTCTTTAGGAGAACTTTAATTTATTTACTGGAGTTCAATTTGAGAACGTTTATATATCAGAGAGTTCTTTCTCATTTATCTGCGGACTTCACTGGAGAAATTCTCTATCTACAACAATACATTGGAATACTTTTATTTTTTGTAGAGTTCTAGTGTAGAACGTTTATTTATCTGAGAGTTTTGGTGTAGAACGTTTATTTATCTGAGAGTTCTGGTGTAGAACGTTTATTTATCTGAGAGTTCTGGTGGAGAACTTTTATTTATCTGAGAGTTCTGGTGGAGAACTTTTATTTATCTGAGAGTTCTGGTGGAGAACTTTTATTTATCTGAAAGTTCTGGTGGAGAACTTTTATTTATCTGAGAGTTCTGGTGGAGTTTTATTTATCTGAGTTTTATTGGAGAACGTATTTATCTGAGCATTCTATTGCTTTTATATTTCTAAACCTTTTGTTGAAGAACTGGACATCTTTTCTTTTCATCCCATCGCATCTCATTTCTTCAATCATTAAATAGGCTGTTTTCTTATTGCGTAGCGTTAGCATGAATGGGCAGGGCTAAACTTACTGTACGTTTAGTGGGTGAGCATTTGTAAATGTGTTCATAATTGTGACATCACAACCACTGTGTTTTCAAAACGGGCTGTTTTTGCAGTTTAGTTTTTGTGTATGGCCTGTATTGACTAGAGAGTGAATGGTACATGTTCATATGTTTGGCTTTTTGTCAAACTATCGCTTTAAAATCCTCATAAAAGCCTGCCATTTGTGAGCGCTGAGTACACTACTCATACAAAGTTAGAAATCTCAACAAATTAGAAATAGGAGCCCATTAAACTTCAAGTGCTCAATTTGTCTTCCTCCAGTGCCTCACTGCGTGAGCTGTTCAGGAGCTCAGTTTGAGAGATGGAGTGGAGAGGGCTTATTTAGAAGTGAGAACTGTTTTAAAACCTGCCGCAGGGTGAGCAGAATTAGAACGAGATCAGGAGGAGCTGAAAGGCATTGCTGAGCTCCTTTGGCCTCCTGCTTTTTTCATACTAAGGTTTTTATTCTGCTGTAGCTGTGGGAGGTGCTGCGAAAGATCCTGTGTGATGTGTTGTGATTGATTATGCTGGCCAGTAGTCACAATAATTATAATATGGAAAATCAAACTTTCTTCAGTTTGTTAAATTTGGTGGACCATGTGAGTAGTTCTAGTTCTAAAACATCCACTTCATTCCTCGGTCTATATAAGTTGCAAAATGGTCCATTCTCAATTTCCTGTTTTTGTGATGTTCATTCATTCTGAAGTTCTATTCATGCTGAATAATAATAATTGTTTTAGCCTGGACTTCTTTAAATAAGACAAAGTCCAGGGTAGCCAGTCAGAACAGAGATCATTTGCATATCAGTCTTAAAGGAACAGTAAAAAAATACTAAGAAACAAGAAAGGTTTGAACATGGTCATGTAAATGTGAATTATGTATTTTGTTACATATGTCGTATTTAGATGAAGGCAAATAAATTAAATGCACAAATAATGCAGGAAGTGAAAACTTTAAGTAAATTAAATTGGAAAAAATAGTTTGTTTTAAATACATTTTGACATTTACCGGTAAATGTACCACTCAATTTCCAGTCCACATATGGGCACTGTCCTCCAAAACAAACCTGTTTTGAAACCACCATGGCTGTGATGTCAAAACTGTGAAAACATTTACATATTGTTTTACACATACCTGTTCAGCATACAGGAGTTTAGCTTCACCCATTCATGCTAGGGTTATAAGGAGTGCTTCAGTGGTGACTGTAGGTGTTTTGTTATACAAAATTAGTTGAAGATGAGGAGGCAAAGATATCCCAGTTACCACACATTTAGGCTTTTTGTGCATTTATGTTTACAAACTACTAACTAATGGACCTGAGGGCTGCAGTAAATTAATAAATGTAGAATATGTCAGGTTTGCAGCTTAGACGAAGGGAAGGAAGGCACACTTGCAGAAAAGGCGATATAATTTAATTAAATCTAGGAAACATGGTACAAGCAATAAACAAACAGGAAACATCCAAACTAGAACTGACTGAAACATATGAACAAAGAACAAAATGACTCACGACTATACTAAGAAACAAAAGGGTTTAAATAATGGAAACATAACGAGACACAGGTGGAGATAATAAAGGGTAGGTCTAAACAAGATAGAACATTAATGAGAAAGGACATATACCAAATCGTAACAAATATGGGACCTTTAATATATTTAAGCTTATTTGTCTCTTCCCTCACAAGAAAGTACGATAGTACTACCATCATATTAGCATCCCAAAAAAAATTGTTAATTTATTCCACTAGTACATTTTTGTGTTGGATTTACAGAACAATGATTTTTTGTACACTAGTATGATGGCAGTACCAGGGTACTTTTTTGTAAGGGTTATATGTAGCATCAATTTTGAACACAGAATAACTCAAGAATAAAGGTGAAGATGTGCACCATAAAATGTGTGTGTGTGGCTGCCAGGAACCCCTTTTTAAAAATAGCTCTTCTTACAGAGCAGCTCTGTGGGTTGTTGGCATCTTGCAGCGTTTACCTTCTGCATCTCCCAGTGGGTCCTGCAAGCATCGGGGGTTGATTCTTTAGGCTTCTGCTACAGGCTGTTTGAAGTCAGGATATTTCAAGGAATAAATCAGTTTTACACATTTCTCTCCTCACCTTAAATCTGCTGTCATTCAGTTTATATTCTCAGGTTACGTTCAGGTTATGTGTCTGAAGTTTTACACTGGAGCAACAAAGCTAAAGTTGCTAAACTAGCTATCATGTCATTTAAGCTTATGTATTAGCATGATGCTATCTGAGCTGCATACTTGCTTGAAACTGTTGAGCTGTTCAGTAATCTCTTGTAGTCTTGGTTATGTTGTTTCTGACACAGTAAGAGTGTTTTTACAGGCTTCATGATGGCAACAGAGAGGAAGAACTGGTTGAACAATGAATAGGAATGCTCGTAACGCTGAATGTGGCATCTGATTAACAGAAAAGCATATCAGGTGGCTGATAATGGCATAAATGGGAAAAGCCACACCCCATGTTTTGTAGTTTCATAGACCTCAAGAAACAGGAGTGCAGGTCTGTATTACAGAAACTTTATCTTTATTTATTTAATGTTTTCTCCCCCCACAAATGTGTATTGAAGACTAAAATCTAGTCTTAATTTAGGAGTTCTGTCTAATGACATCCAAAAGGCTAAACTACTCATTCAAAATTAATAACAACATATTAATAAAAATAAACAAACTTATAAGCACACAGGAATAGAAGTTTTAGTGACCTCTATGAAAGAGTATTGTGTTTAACAGGCTTCATCTCTCCTTAGTGTTAGTTTGAGCAGCAAACCATTTTGCTTTACATGGTGAGGCATTAAAACAGCAATTAATATTTTTATTTCAGTAATATTTTAATCTTCACCATTATATGGGCCACTGATGTTTCTGCTGTTGTCTTGTATTCATATCTTCATTTTATCAAGCTAAGGGATAATCCATTTGCAGATATTTCCATCTTGCCAAATGAACAGTTTATAAATGTTTTAAATGCAGCCAGCAGATGGTGGTGTTATGCAGTTTCAATTCAATTACAGTGGTAACCCTACTTACGAGTTTAATCCGTGCAGGAGCCAAGCTCGTTAGCTGGTTTGCTCGTTAGCTGGATGCATTTTCCCCATAAGAATACATGTAAAACTGATTAATCCGTGTCAGCTGGCCAATATACAGTATACTTTAATATGCTAAATAATGTGTTTATATGGGTTTTTTAAAAAATAAACGAGACGACGACGGCGCTCGTGTAGGCTAGCGGCTAAGGAGAGGGAGACCGACGGTGCTCATGTAGGCTGGCGGCTAAGGAGGACAGGAGGACGGGCGTACGTGTATGGCATGGTTACACTTATCATATGAAAAGTAAAAGTAAAATGTATCTAACTTTCTTGTTCACTACCTTTTGCTTTCTTTGCGTCGCTTTCACTAGCACTTTCACTGGACAGCGGTCAAAGGTATTGACTGACCTCTTCTTCTACGCTAGGATCTAGGGGATGCTACGACCGCAGCGCCCCTAGCGGTTGGCATACTTGAACTAATTTACGATACTCGTTACTTGGAATTTTATTTGTTACCTGGAACAAAAATATTTCAAGATCTCGACTCGTTACCTGGAATACTCATTAGTGGGGATGCTTGTAAGTAAGGGTACCACTGTACTTGTTAGCTACTAGCTTTGTAGCTTCAGTGTAAAACTAAAACTAATTTAACTCCAAACATGTCTTTTCTCCAACTGAGTACATTTGGGGAAGGTGGATAAATTAGGCTTTATTTTCTACAAATACTATTTGTTTAAAGTGCCTACATTATTCTACATTTTTTTGCATGTTATTTTTTCCCGAGGCTCACTTATGATGTTTAAATTGTTTTTATGTACTAAAACAGTCATAATTTGCGATTTTCCAACCTCTCTTCTTCCCTTACAATTAAATGTGCTGTACTGATACTGATATATATTTTAACGATCTTTGTTATGAAGTGCTTCAGTGTGAAAGGGGTGGGGCTAGACATAGACACACTCCTATAGGGTGAATCGAAGGGTGTATGTAAAGTCATTGATTTCTGTGACATCACAAAAACAGGGAATGTGAAATGTTGTTTTTTATAGCTTTGTATATGCACAGGAGTATTGAAGTTTGCAGTTATGTTTGCATACTACACCATGCTCTTTTATATAAAAATGTGCATTATTAAATGTTCTATGATATTTGGATCCTTTAACCTTCTTCTTTGCTTTGCTATTGTTCCTGCAGCTTCTCTTGAGCTGAGATAATGTGATATTGAATATAAGAGGTTTGGCTGGGTTAAGTTAGCACTATTTATGTTGTATAGTGTATAGAGTGAAGTAACTGAGCTGCTGTGAGTGATTCAGTGCAGAGGGCTGGTTGCGAATGATAATGCAGTCTTTAACGTTGTGATGTTTCGCTCAGAAACAGAATAAAGCTGTGAAAGTGTGCAGATCACTCCCTGAGACCGTTCTCCTGGACTGAATACAAAGCAAGCTTGTCTCTCTCTTTCTCGCTCTCTGTTTCTCTCTCTCTCTCTGTGCAGCCGAGCATCAAACCTGATCTCAATGGGACTTTTGACTCGGGTCGGGTGAGGAGAGAGAGGAAAAAAAAAATGAAACATACCGTTGCTGTTGGAACAAATCCTTATATCTCAGTTCATTCACTTTGAACATTGGAGCTGAACTATACATTTTGTGAACATTTCATGATCAATGGACTAGCAAAAATGCTCCAAAATCACTTTTTGACCTCCTGTAAAATGTCCATTTTAGTTCTGATAGTACTGATATGGGGATAGGGGCAGAAATTGATTATCTGCATAAAAATGGTACATTCAATCTCTGGTCTTGATGACTAAGCCCAGAATAATAACATTCAGAAGAACAATATGTTCTTCAGAAGCAGCCTGCCGTCCAGCTCTGCAGTCTGTTACTCAGCCTACGTACCACATGCTGGTTCAGCTCAGCAGAATGTGTTACTACTGCTGGCTAACGTAAACATACACATCGACTGCTTTTAAAGGCCAGACTGATACAAACATATCAAACACATCAATAGCTCCAAGGACGAGGATCCAAACTTTTGATCAGTGATAGTAAAACAAAAAGCAGTTTTTGCTTTGAATGCTATTACACACAGACTTCAGTGTCTGTCATCATATTTCATACAACTTGCAACAGCTCAAGAACTCAAGCTGGCAACAGCTCCAACACATAATTCATACACTCTGTATAACCTGACCACAGGTGTGGTCACCCTCGTCTGTATGAACATCTGGGTCTGTAACACATCCACAGTTCAGAAATCACTGTTCATACCACCTCACCGAAATATCTGAGCCAGGCTGCTGTGTTTGTTCCATGCAAAGAACAAATCACAGCATGGTCAGTAAGACCGGTCAGCGGGAGCACTGTTAATGTTACTGAGCACATGATACACTTGTACAGGTACACATATATGTATTGCCAAAAAATATGGTCTCTGGAAATCTGCAGAAATCTAAAGAGCTGTATTGTGTTAGTACTTGTTGTCATTGGGAAATGCTGTGATGATAACCATAATCCCGTAATACCATGGTAATAATGTTTATTAACATCATCGCTGTAAGTGAGGGGAAGCTGCATCAGGATGAACTGCCAAAATGCGGGAGTGTGAAATGATGGTCACCTCTGGGAGACTCCTCCACCCCCTAAACATGGGAATATGGAACCTGCCCACATAATGACATTCACTGTGGTAAACCTTCAGGATATGTTTTGTTATTACCGTGGTGAGGAAAAATCCATATCATCACAGCCCTGTTATTAGGGCCTAGTGTCACATCACAGCCCTGTTATTAGGGTCTAGTGTCACTCCAGCAGTCACTGATGATTCATCAACAGATTCAAGAACATCTTGACAATCTGCAGAAATATCACTGATCTTTTTCATATCCACCACATTCTCAACAGAGATGCCGGTCTTTATTATTGTCCACCAGCAATGTCACCTGTTTAGTTTTTCAGTCTTCCGTGAGACTTTTCCAACAATAATCCAACTTGATGTTTTTTTCCAGCTTATCTGAAAAATTTATTTTACAGTCAACCATTTAAGACCTGTCTGAGGTCTGCTTTTGTAGTTTTACACTGAAGCTACGAGGCTAATATACTGTAGCTAGCAATTAAAGGAAGCTAAGTGCCACAAAACTGTAGCCACCCTGCCTGGACATGGCAGAAAGAGAAAAGTCAACTCTGGATTGAACAGAAATATGTGAATGGTAGACAAATAGTCAAGGGACCCTTCTAAAGAGAAAATGAGCTGAACTCCAAGGTCAAGGAGCAAGTTCCACTAAACTTTTTGTCACCTGTTTAATTGTACATTTTCCATGAAAACACACACTTATTTCAGAAGATGTTTTTTTCTCTGGATGTTTGGAGACTTTGATTAAAACCCACAGATTCTGCTTCCAGACACTCAACTTTATGTGGTAGAAGCCACTGCTTTTGAGTTAGTTTTGGTATTTTGAGTTCAGTTTTCAGTTGCTGACAGTATGTTTATAGGCTTTAGTAGAGTTGTCTATGGGCTAATGCCTCCTGTTGCGTATCCTCCTTTGTACAAAATACATGCTAAAGATCTGGGAGACACTGTTAACTGCACTAAAGCTCAACAACTTGTTGGAGACACCAAAACTGAATAAAAAAAGTGGGGACACTTTCTTACCTCTCCCTTCTACTATAGAAGACTTAGTATCTGGAGCAGCATTTGTGGATTTTCTCCAAACAGCAAGAAAACACACATTTCCTCTGAAATAAAAGTATGTTGGCATGGAAAATTCAATTTAATGGGTACTTGATCATCGACTGATTGCACCATTTATCTTTTTGGAGTGACAGTGAGCTTCATAGAAGAAGACATTATAAGGAAACTTTATAAAAAATAATATAAAGAAGCCAGACTGGAATTTGCTAGACTACACATTGACTAGCTACAGTGCTTCTGGGTGAATGATCTTTAGACAAATTAGACAGAACTGGAGCTTTAGCATCCTTATTGTTTGACACATATGTAAAACACTTAACAAGAGCCTGCTTCTTTCATTTGAGAAATATTAATACATTGAGATCTGTAGTTGCAAATATAGAGCTAGAGATGCTTATTCATGCTTTTATTTCATCTCACATTGATTATTGTAATGCACTCTTCTCGTCGCTTAGCATGTCTGCTCGAAACGCTTGCAGACAATACAGAAAGCTGCAGCTAGATTGCTTACAAGAACTAGTAAAAGATCTCACATAACTCCAGTATTAAAACCTCTGCATTGGCTTCCTGTTGAACAAAGGATTCAGTTTAAAAATGTCACCCTTACTTATAGAGCATTACACGGTCAGGCTTCCATATATATAGCTGATCTACTTCATCCTCACATACCAACATGTTCTCTTAGGTCTAGAAATTCAAATCTGCTCTATGTTCCTCGCACCAGACTGAAGACCCATGGTGATGAAGCTTTTGAGGTTTTGGGTCCTAAATTGTGGAACTCACTACCAAACTTTTTAAGAGTTGCTGACTTGGTGGAGCCTTTTAAAAAAATAGCTAAAAACTCTTTACAGGCAGGCGTTTGGATGATGCATCAGGCACATTATATTTTATGTTTTATCCTTTTATGTTTTTTATTGTTCTATGTTCTTATAATGTGTGATGTTTTATTGTTTTACTTGCCTATTGTTGATTTTTATGTCTTATTTTTTTTATTTTCTTGTAAAGCACTTTGTGACTGCTGTCTGTGATAAGTGCTATATAAATAATTTTTACTTACTTTAGCGAGTAAAGAAAATGAAGCCTTCACAAGAATAGAACATCACTGTGAAGCCTAAAGGATGCTGGGATATGTTTTAGTTTTGTGTCCTGTGTTTTGGTACTCAGAGTAAAGTGTGTATTTCACACAGATGAGCTAGTGGAGTGTAAATTACACTCCTCACAGGTCGTCATGTCTGAGAGATGATGAACTGTCCTGTCGACGAACAATAGGCCTCTGCCAAGATATTGGATTTTATTCCCTGATCTGAGGACGGCTCAGCTTGTTTCAATCTCCAGTGTGTTTCTAAACAACAAAATCTTTAAAGTTCAGCAAACAATCAAATGTACAGTTTCTATCCCATTGACACCAAGTGTTGTTGATCTACCAATACACATTTGCTGTGAGTTTCTGCTAATTTTGTGAAAACAAAGCATCCACCACTTGTTTGTCGTTCATTCTGGCTTTGTTTCTTGTTTTTCTGGTTTTGTTTCTCATTGTTTCTCCTTGATAACGCTCAAAACAAATGAAAAACATGTCGCACTAAAGCAATGCCATGCAGCACTACTGGGTGCAAAAACAAATAGTGGCTAAGAACCCTAGAGAACAGGTGTATACAAAACAAAGACTGTTGGCTGGCTTGCTCAAAAACGGAGCAACTCAATGTTATGGCCCCAAGTGGAGCGTCGGTGAACTAAGACGCTGTCACTATGATCTGAGGATCACGAGTTCGAATCCTGATCATGCTGTTTGCCATTGGCAGCCGGGGCCCAAGAAAGCAAAACTTGGCCGTGTTCTCTCTGGGCGAGTAAGATGGCACTCTCTCCCTAGCAGTACTAAGTAATGTTTGCTGTCTCAGTTGATGAGGCAGAACCAGGCGATCCATCAGAACTGGAGATCTGCGCTTTCCTCCGAGCGGGTTGGCTGCCCGGTGGCAAGGTATTGGCAACAGTTCATAAAAAAGGCGGAGCTTGACTTCACATGCATTGGATGAGGCCTGTGTGAGTCTGCCCTCTCCTAGAGTCAGTCCCCTCCCTTTACAAGTGATAGGGAGAGTCACCGAATGGGCAGACTTGTGACAGACTTTGTTTAGAGGAGTGTGTACAGATGTAGAAGTGCAGCAAATGCAGAGAAGGGCAGATTTAAAAACTTCTTCCTGCAAGGTCAGGCTAGAATAAAAGTGTCACAAGAGATGCTACAAAAATTAGTATTTCTCAAAGTGAATTCAGCAATAGGCGTTTAATACTGCATTTCCCAGGTTTGCAGAACCCCTGCCTTCTTGTGAGCCATTCGAAAGGTAATGTGATGTAAATGAGAATCTGGAGAGCTAGTGTGTAGGGTCTAGGGAGCATGTTGTAGGGCGAGTTTTGTTTTGGTATTCGACCTCGGCTGCACGGCTTGATTCGGCCTCGGCTGCTCAGTCAGCTCGGCACGTGTGTGTGTGTGTGTGTGTGTGTGCGTTTGTGTGAATACGTACATGCAAGCCTGTAGCATGATTCATGCTGTATTATTTTATATAAATATTTTTTTCCTTTGTGGAAAGAGGACTTACTCTCACTACAACTGACACTCTCTATGACACTGAATGTGTGACGATGCGCTGATTTGCATGACAAGCGCAGCAGAGCAGCAGACAAAGGGTGTTAATGGCTCCAGCATTCCAACGCGGGGGAGAGAGACGATGAAAATTTTTGTCAGGTTGGGAATTCTAGTAACTAGTTGTCTTCAAACTGCTTTTTAAATAGATAGAAAAATGTAAAAGGCTATATTGTAGAATTACAGAAGTTTATTAATAATGCAGTGCATTATTTTTTTCATGTATGAATTAGTTAATTAATAGTTTAATTCTGGAAACGTTTCCCTACGTGATGATCAGAATGTAAACCATTGTCCATAAGTTTACATGGAAATAGCTTATAGCTTGACATCCTTCTTAAGGTATTTATTTAGATGTCATATTTAATTAAACTGAGTAGAGTGATGGTCTGATATACATGTATATGTATAAGGCACTATATAAATTAAACTCTGGTAAAGATACTGTTCGAAGGTCAAAATTTGAATGCTATGTGCATGTTTGCTCTACCACGAGCTATCTGGAGACCATATTTAAGTACACATTTCTATTCTATGCACTTTACGTATAAACTGTTGTGAAATCCAGCACTTTTCTTGTAAATGCAGTGAAGTCTGTGATATCTGACAGACTAGGTCTGTGAAATTAAGCTCAGTTTTCTGTGAATTTAGTAGAGCTGTAATAATAAATGTGCTTTTGGACAATCTGAGGTATATGTCAATACTTAGTGAGCTGTATAACTACACAGTATGTATGTAGATAGCTGTCTAAGTAGTCAGCGTTCAGTCACCCACCCTTAGAAGACAGATAAATATAGATATCAAATAGAGTGATGACCTCACTTATTCCCACCCACTGCACGTGACCGGCATTTATTTACCTCAGCTGTCAATTTCGCCTCAACATATCATGACCAAAAATCTGCACTTGCAGTTTTCATGGCGGTTTTAGTAGAATTAACTGTAAGAATAACTTATTGCTGCTTGCCCTGATGCTGGTTGGCTTGATTGACTTAACGTTGCATTGTGGGATTACCTTTAACGACTGAGGAAACATTTGATGCTCTCTCGATATTCTAGGCAAAATTGATGGGCAAAATTCTGAGGAATTTAAGATTTGAGACAGTTCTTCTTGGAAGCACATATTGTGATGTAAAATGCTGAGAACTCCATATATATTGAGACATTGATTGCTTGACAATGTATTTGTTTTAAGAAAATAACCAGAAGAATGGGCAGAATTGTGGCTTTAGAATGGCTTGTCTGCTGTTGTGGATTTAATTAATTACATTTTTGAGTATTGTGATTAAAAGTTCCATAGTGTCTGAGCTCCAGCATGGCTCCAGTATTAAATGCAGTGCTGTTGGAGGGCAGATAAGGCTCAGACAGCTGGTTTGCGTTAGCAGGCGGTGGGGCGGGTGGTGTGGCGCAGTCTCAGTGCCGGTTGAGTAATACGGGTCAAAGGTCGTGCAGGGCTCTGATGTTACAAATGCACTCCAAACCTCCTGAGAGGAGTGAGCGGGCGAGCGAGTGAGTCAGCCAAACATGCCACTAGAGCAGCTGTTAGCCACCAGCTAGCATACATTAACTATACTGTATAGGCCTTCTGGCCAGCACAGTGTCAGACTCGGCGCACAGTGGTCAAGTTATTTACTGTAGTTTTGATATATATTTAGTTTACATCATCATGTGACTGTGATGACATCATTAATTAGTTATGTAGTAGAGTATGTGGTTTATTTATGCTGATGACATTTTGATGTTACTTTAGACCAAAAAGAGAAACATAGACTTCAGGTTCTCTACTGATAGAAGCTAGATATTCTGAGAAGTTCCACAGCAGATCTAGAAGTTACCCAGCACTGAAGTACACTCTCAAACAAGATAGTTCTTCAAAGGTTCTTCAGTAAAGAAAATGGTACTATATAGAACCATGAACACCAAAGGGTTATTTGCATGGTGAAAGGGTTCTTCAGATTGATGAGGAATATGCTGTAGATGGTTCTATATAGAAACATTTAGAAAATGGTTCTATACAGCATCAAAAAGGGTTCCTCTATTATTATAAGCTTGACATCATAACTACAGCAGAATCATTTTGGGGCTATATAGAACCATTTTAAAAAGAATTCTGTGTGGAACCTTCTACAAACCCTTTCACCATGGAAAGAATCCTTTATCCACATGGAGGGTTATTTAAGTGCTCATGGTTCTTTATAGAACCATTTTCTAAGAACACTTTTGGAAGAATTTTTTGGAATAGGACTTTTACTGCTGTCATTATGTCACCAGAGTAACTATTTTACTGAGATGCAGATTTTTCTCTGAATGAAGCCTTGTATTTTTGATTTTCATCCCTCCATCAATCATCTATTGCATACTCGTTTCTGGGTTGCGGGGTTAGCAGCCCAAACAAAACAGACCAGACATCCCTCTCCCCAGCCAGCTCTTCTAGCACTTCTAGCCTAAGGCCAGCTGAGAGATACAGCCTCTCCAGTGTGTCCTGAGTCTTCCCCGGGTTTGATTTTCACTTTTGACATTAAATGAAAGTGCCAGTCTGACTTTATATTGATCAGTGCTTCAAAATGTTTTGTATTAGAAATAAAAGTCTTTTTACATTCACATTAAGTTTTTATTTTCCATTTTCCATTTACCATTTGAGATTTTTTTCAGACTTCTATGATATACTTTTCACTTTTTCCATTTTAATGTTTTTATTGCATATTGCACTTTGCATTTGTATTTTCATTTTTACATAATGAGTATTGTTTTTTCCTGAATTTATTAGACAGTTCTGTAGTTTTAGGATACTGTAGTAATAGTAGTAGTAGTAACCCTGCCTCATTAATCCACTGTTAACTTCTGCTTATCTGTAAAGCAGCTGAGGTGAACTATCATATATTCAACATTTCTGTTGTGTAAATGCAGATTTTGTGTGTTCTAGGTATCAGTCCGGCTACCACAGACAATCTTCAGCAGCTGGAGGAGAAGGGCAGCTCAGACAGCATCACAGAGTCTGTTAAAAACTGAAACACACACAGGTCAGCATTACAGTAATTATACACAGAATTAAGCTTTCATGTTTTTTCATCTCCTTTAACTCCCATCATTCAGATCATGCAGTGCTCAACAATTGACCTCTTCACGCTCATGTGTTCTTTTGTAGCTCCGCCCACAAACGTGTTCTGTCATAGTTACTGTTGCTAGGTTGGACAAGCTTTACAGAATGCCCATAAAGATCCTCTGTAGAAACTGTAGAAGTATCTATTCATTTATAATCTCATTTAATCTGAAGAGAATCTATAGAACACAGTTCAGTTTTTGTGTAATTAATTACATTTAGAAGCAGATTTGCATTTCTAATCCGATTTAATCTAATGAAGAATTGTAGAACACAGCTACGTTTCTGTATTTATACAATTAGTCAGATATTCTTTTCAAATCATTTTAATTTGTGTTTTTGTGAAAGGTCACACTGTCTGGGAAAATCTGGTGTGGTGTTTTTGTGTAATCAAGCTACTCAGCCTATACAATAAAGTGAAAATACTGTAAAATTAGCAAGATTATATTAGTTATATTAGATTAATTCTTATTTATTTAGTTAAAAATAGCATAGAAATATAATGTCTGTCTTACTGCAGTACTTTTCCAGACCCTGAAAGAGACCATTTGTGAGCGGAGCATGGATATACGCATTAGCCTAGTTGAGTCAGGTGCGTTAGATGTGGGAAAATGTGCAGAACTGAGATTGGTAAAGTAGAGGAAGGGGGCTGTATTCATTCATATCCCTCTGCTCCGAGAGTGTGTTCTGTTTGTTTGATGTATGATGTGTGTGCACACTGTGTGACGGTACTATTTCTGAGCAAAAAAAAAGACGTTCAAAAGGCTCAGGTTACCTGAGGGTAGGAGCTCAGAGAGCTTCCCGTGTCATTTCCTGCTCAGCTTAAGGGCTCCACAGCCGGGAACTTTAGCTTTGATCAGGTCCAACATGCAGCTTCTCAAACGCTGAGATAAAACTCCCTAAACAGTCGTTTGAGTGAAGAGCCTGTTTAACGTCTCCAATAATCACCGAATTATGAGGTTACTAAGTCTGGGACAAGAAACCCCACAAGTAACCAAAAGACTGTCCTTTTTTATTATAATACTGTTTACGGAGGACACGAGGGTCACAATGATTCACAGTGAAAGCATTGCTCAGCTTGAGTATAAATAATTATAAATGTAAAATGACTAAAATCTGGAAGACTGAATAGCCAAACTGACTATTCAACTAAACAACAATTTGACTGATTGAATGATGGAAGGACCTTTCAATTTCTGACCCATGGTCTAACTGACAGACTGACCATCTGATGGACTAACCTGCCATCTACTGAATTCACTGATTTAGCTACCAACAGACTTAGCATCTAAATGATGGACTGACCAGTCAACTGATTGTTTGACTGATCAATAAGTTAGTCAGTAAGCCTGATCAGTTAACCTGCCAATGGACAACCAATGTATGAACTGCCAGTATCATTGACCCGTCCATATACTACAGCTGTTCATATAATGTATCCTTTTCTAAGTTCTAGTTGACCTTTTTAAAAACCTTTAAAAAAAATTTAAAATTCAAACATGCATATGGTTAAAATTGTATGTATTTTATTTGTTTAAACGTTTTATTTTTTTATTTCTACTTGTTCTAAACTTCTTTGTATTTGTTCTGTAGTTTTTATCCTTATACTGTTATGGACGGCACTTTGTGACACCACGATCTATGAAAAGTGCAGTATAAATAAACTTTACTTACTTACAGTATATAATTATTATTTAATGATCCTTGATGTTTCAGAAAATGCACCTAAAAACTCCAGGTGCCTAGTTTATATCAGCAAATTTGCTATTATATGTAAAAAAAATTGTAATAGTTAACTACATTTAAAAACACTAATTACATGTAAACAGTGAATTGAGTAATAGTTTCAATAGTAGGGTTAAAAAGCACTCTCAGATCACAGAGGAGAATTTTGCTGAATTACCTAAGCAGGATGTAACAGGGCCATCATTATGGTCTCAATTAGGCTAAACCCTGCGGCCACTTTCAGGAACATTAACAGCGGGTTTTTAGAAGTGGTTGTGCTGTTTTGTTTGGATGATCAGGGATTTCTTCATCAGATTAAAACTTCCAGGTGCTTTATTCACAGTACAGCTCTGCCTGAAATGGTGAAACAGCTTTAATACAGCCTGGGTTTATAGTGACTACAGAAACAACTTATCTATAAATATTAACCAGTGGTTTTAGATTCTGAATCTGATGTACTAACATTTTGTATTTCATGTTCCATAATATCTGATTATGTAATAAAAACTCCCCATTGCCATTTTGGTAGGCAACATGCAACTCTGACATTGGTAGCTGAGAATCGGTCTATGACCACCTACTGTGAACTCCCTGGTCCCTTGTTTTTCCTCACAAAGAAGTTTGCCTGCCTTTGCTGGATCAGTTATGGCAACCGTAGCCAACACATGGTGAACATTAGCAAAAAACATTGAAATATGACGATGCTTATTCAAGATTCTCATAACAAACTTGAACTTGCCTACCACAATTGTGCAAATGCTTCAATAATAATAATAATAATAATTGTAACTTTAAGTACTTGCCATCAAGTACTTTTATTAGAGGTGTAACAATAACTTGAAACGCAAAAAAAAAAAGGTAGCAGAGGTGGACAAAATCACATGTTTTTCTTTATGCTGTCTAATGCAGTTACAATATTTGACTACAAGTTGTAAGAATCTGTTTAACTCCCACCAGACCTTCACTAGTCTCAGTCGCATATGCTACACTTTTTAGCCTCCTTATTAACCTCACAGTTCCTCAATTCTCCTTTGGAAACTGAATTCTTTACACATTTACATTTTAAATATTTTTTATTTGAAATAACATACAAATAAGGGCATTTACAAAATGTTAAAACAGAAAGAAATAATAAAGAATTAAAACAATATTTTCACTTTTTTATTGAAAATAAGGGAAAGCTACAACAGTACATTTTGTTTACAGTTTTAAACCTCTGTTCTGGGTCATTTCTTTTCATTTTAGGGGACTAAAGGTTCTTGTTTAATAAAATATGTCAAAGATTTTCTTCCTTTCTTCTTAAAGTACCTGAATTGACTAAACAGAAGAAGCATCTGGATACATTTGGACTAATAAGTTGTTTGATAATTTGGTATAAATATGAAAATGAGGATGTCATTAGCTTATTATTTGAATAACCTAGGCTATATACACTAGTCACAAAAAGTTTGGCTCTTGGGTGAAATTTATGGAAAATGTAAAAAGTTCAGTCTACAGTGATATTATGAAAGTAGGGCATTCAAGTAGAAGCATGCAATGGTGATTTCCTCATCTCAACTATTTATTGAAACAAAAGCCAACAACAGTGGTGGGTAAACCCCAACAAAAAATGTCAATGTCTCAATAATGTGTCATGTGACCTTCAGCATTAATTACAGTTTGACAATGACATCTCAGATGTTCACAAGTTGACTTATTGTCTGCTGAACCATGACATCCCACTCTTCTTGAAGGGCGGCCCTCAGGTCATTGAGGTTCTGACAGCTACTCAGCTGATCCCATATTGTAGGTTTTCTATGGGCTTCAGGTCTGGAGAAAGTTCTTTTGAGGTACCCCAGTCTCCAGCAGCCTTTCCCTGATGATGTGACCTCAATGAGCTGGAACATTGTTGTCCATGACGAAGAAATTAGGCCTCTCTGTATGCAAAGGCACAATGACTGGATTAATGATTTTATTCAAGTAGTCTGGGCTTATCACCGTACCATTCACAAAGTTTAGGGCAATTCTGTATTGACTACACACACCTGCCCACACTGTAACACCACCACCACCACCAAAGGCTCTTCTGGTGACAACAGTGGCTGATGCATAGCGTCTCATTCACATCTCCAACATTGTTGGTGACCATCATTTCTGCTCAGTGTGAATCGACTTTCATCAGTGAACAGCACTGAGGCTCACTGGTCCCTCGTCCAGTGTAAATGCTCCCTGACCCATGCAAGATGATGATGCCTGTGCCTGGTGGTGTGGTCAGATACTCTTGCAGGTTGTCTAGCACGCAGACCACGGTGATATAAATGGTTATGATTGATCTGATGTGACACTTGGGAGCCTCTCACTTCCCTTAAATGTGCCTGGATTTGTGCGGCATTCATCATCCGGTTCTGCAGGGCACTGTTCACAATGAAGCGGTCATCAGTGTGGGATGTGGCCAAAGGATGTCCACTTCTATGCCTTTCTGTGACTCTTCTAGTCTCTCTTTATCTCTGTTACAACCTACTGATGACACTCTGTGACACTCTTAAGCTCACTGGTCACTTCCGTCTGAGAACATCCTTTTTGAAGCCTCACAAACAGGTTTAAATACCAATTCTAATTGAACCAGGATGGTCAAATATCCCAAAATTTTTGTGAGTAGTGTATAAAACTTAGAATTATACTTTTTCAGTAATTGTATTGAATAAACTGATGTTATTGGCAGATAATTTTGTATTATTCAAATTATTGTATAGTATTCAAACTAAATCTTCTAGTATAGTTATATAGCAGTGTACTTAATATTATTTAAAACAGGTAAAAAAGTATTGTTTTACAAACCGGATTCCAAAAAAGTTGGGACACTAAACAAATTGTGAATAAAAACTTAATGCAATGATGTGGAGGTGCCAACATCTAATATTTTATT
>BRDA01014037.1:35816-46539 GCA_036984385.1 Crenuchus spilurus
TCTATTACGAATAAAATATTAGATGTTGGCACCTCCACATCATTGCATTCAGTTTTTATTTACAATTTGTTTAGTGTCCCAACTTTTTTGGAATCCGGTTTGTGTGTGTGTGTGTGTGTATATATATACAAACAAAATATATGTATGTATGTATGTGTTTGTATAACAACTTGATGTGTTTGTCTGCTGCTTCTGCTCTCATGTGCTTACCTCACCATCCACTCTGCTCTTGCTGCTGTTGCTAAGTTTGTGATGTCACCTGCTCTCTTTAACATGGTTGGTCCTTGTGTGTTGCAGATCCTCAGAGTTGGCCGGGAACAAAGCCGCAGCAAGGAAAATCCCCCACCCTCCATCCCTCTGTACTACACTTCTCCCACAATCCTCCATCTCTTCACCCTGCTGCCTTGAAAGCTCTGACCCTGCTGACCCCTGGATTTTTCCTGCGAAGGGCAGTAGAGCAGGACAGTGGGGGGAGGCCAGCTGGAGGGCTAATTAATGAGCGCTGAGAATGAAACTGGGCTGCTGACGGCCAGTGGAGACGCTACTACTCACACTCCGCTCACCCGGCTGGATGTGTGTGCCCCCGGGCTGGCCCCGAGTGCCCAAAGTCCAAAGCGGAATCCACCACGGCGGCCGCCGGGAGCCCAGCAGACGTAGCGGAAATGCCCACCGAGACGCTGCAGGCAGATAGCAAGCCGGCCGCTGGCCAGTGTGGTGGAGGTGGGGGTAGTGGGGGTGGCTTTGCATCTGCCGTTCCTTTACGTATCCTCAATAAAGGTCCAGACTACTTTCGGCGGCAGACGGATCCCAATCCGAAGCGGCTTAGCGCAGTGGAACGACTGGAGGCTGATAAGGCAAAATACGTAAAGAGCCAGGAAGTCATCAATGCCAAGCAAGAACCAGTTAAGCCTCAGGTTTTGGCAAAACCACCCGTCTGCCCTTTGCCAGTGAAGAGAAGTGGAGGCTTTGGAGCGTCTTCGGCCCTCAAGGCCTCCAATAACAACGCTAAATCTGACACCTGTGCTACCACAACCAAGCGTGAGAACCTCAACCTGGAGATACTTAAGAACATTCTAAACAGCTCATCATCATCTGAAGGCCCAGCCAAAGCCTCCAAGGTTGGTGCCAGAAGCTGGGCTCCTCACCGTTCCTCAGAAACGTCAGAATCTGGGTTCACAGAGTCTCTAAAAGTGCCATCTTCAGTAATGCAAGGCCGGAGAAGTCCACAAGGCGGCAATCTGAACCTAAGCCGGCGGCTCTTAGATGATCGAGGCGACGGTCATGGTGAAAGGTCACAGATTCATGCTTCACAAAGTTCGTCAGACATCCGGAGACTGTGTAACGGGAAGCCATTTCGTTCTTCAGCTCGAAGTAGCAGCAGTTCTGCTCCACCGCTGCCTCCAAAACCAAGCGCTAAGGCTTTGGCAGCATGTGACAACCTACTAGACCACCAGCCTATGGCAGGAACACCAGGAGACATGGAGCTGGATGTTGGAAGCTCTTCAGTGACGCGCAGGCCATCTCTGCACCGGTCAAAGTCAGACTTGAGTGATCGCTATGCTAGAGCCGGAGCTGACGTTGAACGATTCTTCAATTACTGTGGCTTGGACCCTGAGGAGCTGGAGGGGGTCGGGGTTGAAAGTTTCGCCAGAGCAAACTCCGACATTGTCTCACTCAACTTCCGCAGCGCTAGCATGATTAGCTCAGACTGTGAGCGCTCGCAGCACAGTAACGATGAAGACGGTCTGTCTGATGATGAAGAAGATGAGGACGACCCGGCTGAAAGAGTGCCATATGGGATTTCGGCCGTGGAAAGAAATGCGCGTGTTATCAAATGGCTCTACAGCATCAAACAGGCGCGAGAGTCTCAGAAGGTCTCGCATGTTTGAAAGAACAGATGAAATAAGAGTATCATCTTATTTCAGCAATTCGTGCACTGTCTTTGAATCTTGAAAAGGACTGATTGATGAATTGGCCTTTTTACGTCATTTTGTTTTCTTAGTTTGCAGCTCTTTTTAAGCACTATTTGAGCTGGATTTGTTTTGCTTATCAGAGCTGTTGTAGTGTAACATTATCTCTTAATACTCCTGACAGTGTTGTGCTACAGGACATATTCAATAACAACACATTATGTTAGCAGATTGTTTTCATTCACACTACAGATTCATACTTGACTAAAATCACTGTACAGCTGTAAAAACTAAACAAACAGCTGAATTATAATCGGCCCATAATTATTACTGTCAGAGTATAAACGAAACTACACAATGAAGATACTGGATTAAAAAAAGTCAATAAATATTACCATCAGAATGTAAAAACTGCACACACTGCAGATTCATACTGGATTCAGATCAGTCCAGTTATTAATGTCAGACTGTAAAAACTACACACTGCAGATTCATACTGGATTCACATCAGTCCAGTTATTAATGTCAGACTGTAAAAACTACACACACTGCAGATTCATACTGGATTAAGATCAGTCCAGTTATTAATGTCAGACTGTAAAAACTACACACTGCAGATTCATACTGGATTCAGATCAGTCCAGTTATTAATGTCAGACTGTAAAAACTACACACACTGCAGATTCATACTGGATTCAGATCAGTCCAGTTATTAATGTCAGACTGTAAAAACTACACACACTGCAGATTCATACTGAATTCACATCAGTCCAGTTATTAATGTCAGACTGTAAAAACTACACACACTGCAGATTCATACTGAATTAAAATCACATTGGTATTTAAATTATAGCGGCTCTTCCTGCAAAACTAATCCAGCTCTAGTACGACTTTAGTTGCTTTTTGCATTCAGTGTCTTCAGAATCTGCATGACCCCCAAACACACCTGAACTCCCCCCTCATGTCCTCCAGCTAAAGCAGTTTGTTAAGGTACAAGTGTCTGTTAAAATATGGTGAGAGCAACTACAACTCGCACTGTCTGTAAGTTAAACTGATGTTACAATGCCGACTTCTTTTAGCTTTTGTCCTTTTTTTCCTTTCTTTGTTCGTTTTTAATTTTCACCGTCAGTGTAACTCTATTCGGGCGCACTGAGCCAGGAAGCCATATGGGAATGAATGAAGAGCATCAGTGTGTTTAGATGTTCCATTTTCTCTATTTTTTAAAAATCTCCTCCCATGATGCATTATGACCTGTGTGTGTATATAAACCAGTGTGAATAGGCGCTGCAGAAGCATGTTATGGCCCAGTCCTCTTCCTGTCCGACAACCTCCAGAAAACTCCCTGTTTAGAAACATCCAGCTTCTCTTTGTCAGCATTGCGCTGGTGGGATCGTTCCAGCAGTAGCATAGCATCATCACTCCATAATGTAGGTTTGTTTTTTTTCCATTATGTCCCTTGTTAAAACAGTTGATACTTATTGTTGGTACTTATTGTTTTGACTGGTGTAAATGCTGTAAGAATATGTATATAATTTTGAAGTCGTTGGCAAAAAAATCTTCAGAAAAAAAAAAAGAAAAAAAAAAGTTGTGTGATGAAGATCCTGCTGCGCTACTACAGCCTGTAGCTCTTGGTCTGTCCCCTGTCTCTGGGCTTGCATCGCGAGACTGTCCATCATCAACTCTGTACATCACTGTTGTTATAACAACATACTGTATATGTTAGGTATATCCAAGTTGTTACTTAAAAACAAGTCAAAATTTGTTCACATTTTAGTTATTTTTCATTATTTCAATAAATGGCTAATTTTGCCATCTTTTGCCATCCGTCACATGGTACAATGGTATTTTTTCATTATAGTATGCATTATACATTTGATTTAAGTAGGTGACCAAAGTACTTAAACCAAATAAGTTGGTTGAAGTGTTTGAAAAACAGAATGCGACAACAAAAAAGGAATTTTTACATTTATACCATTCAGATATCAACACTTAAAGGTGCCTAACAATATGTTGGCATAGTTGAAAAAGATTTTGGTGAATGACATTGATGTGCTGTGACCCTCAAACATTGTTGCCTCCTCCTTCTAATGCAAATCCTACATAAGCCAGCACAGAAAACCAGGCCTAGGCCAAAATCCTAAACTGTATCATAACAGCTTTGTCCCCAGACTTTACATACACCAGCCACTCGTCCACCATTATCATGCAAACTTCCTCTCAACACCATTTAATTTATAACAGCTTTTCTCTTCACTGACCTCCTCTCTCAGACACTTCTCTTCCATGCCATGTATTTATTCTCCAGGGGAGTGTTTAGGCCCTGGCTATGAGGCTTTGCCCCTGGGCCCAGACTGATGTTCGTTATTTGCTGGGACCCCCCACTCACCCGCCACCTGGCCTGACATTAAAGGGACCGAGCCCCCCCGTGTCTGTCCTTTCCTGCCATTTCTGATCAGCATCGAAAAATATAAAAAATGCAAACAAAAATTATCCCCCATTAGGGTGTGGTCACAGGATTAAAAAAATAAAATAATTATAATTTAATGTGTAATGTGAAATGTATACCAGCCAATCAGAGAACAGCTGCTACAATTATAGATTTGATTTCTCATACAAGTTCGGGCAAACATCTGCTCCACACAATCCATTTGATTCATTCTCTTCATTAACCTCCTCTCTCGCAGAGGTCTCTTTCATACCATGCACCTCTTCTCCAGGGCCGTGTTAAGGTTCTGGCTTTGAGGCTTTAGCCACAGATGCTTCATCACTGGCCCCTGGTCTTTGTATATATTGCCATGCTGTACTGACATTGGTTACCTGCCTGACCCTGGACCGACATTGGTGGGGCTAATCCTCTAGTATCTTTACATTATACCAGTGGTGCAGCTTTTCTTTGTGCTTTCCTGTCCTTTCTCCTTAGCTTGAAATGTTGAAAGATAGCAAAAAGTCAAGAAATTAAGAGTTTAAAGACTTTTCATGTAGCATGTGGACTGTATATCAGCCAGTCAGAGCACAGCTGCTGCAACTACAGTTTTTGTTTCCTATGCCAGCATCCTCTACATACAATCCATCTAATTCATACATTCCTCTTCACTAACCTGCTCTCTTATACACGTCTCTTGCATCATCAACAATTATCCAATTTCTGTCCTCATTTTCTCCTTTCACTCTGTTACATTTCCCATCCATTTGCTGGTGCCTGCATATGCCATACAGTTCAGTTTGTTACCTGAGTGCTTCTGTAATCACCCTTTTTTCTCTTTTTCAAACAGAGCGCATAGCTCTGTGAGTCTAGGCCTGGCTGGTTTGTGTCATTCACACAGCTTGTGTTTTCTCCAGGCTGCAGGAAATGATCTAATTCATCACAAATGTTTAGAAATGCGGAGGCCCTGCTCTTCCAGAAACTCTAGCAGCGTCTGTGAACCAGCGTGGAGGCCATAGGTCACACGGTTAACATTCACAGCCCTCAGCTTTTCACCTGCTTTAGTTTTCCTTCTCTTCTCTCACAATTACATCTGAAAGCACAGAGAGCGACTGCACACATGTCGGGCTCATTCATGAAATTGCTAGTTTATATACATAATCAGTCAGAAGTTTGGGCACATCTGCTCATGTAGAAGGACTGTAGGTATAGAGTTCCTTGCATTTTAGATGAATAAGGAAATGCAGTGAAAAAAGGCAGAGTAAAGATGTCACAAAATAGCTTAAAATTGGGTCTGTGTAACAGGGTGATGTATTTGGATATAGGTGATGACTGAGAAGTGAGACAATGACGATTTTCAAAGGCAATGTCCAGAATTCAACAACTTTTAGAGTATGAGTTTTGATCAGCGATCTGTTCTTTTCAATAAAGTCACAATAAATAGGAAAGGAAACTGAGAAGCTTTTGAATACAGACCCAGGATCACTGTTTTGCCAAAGAACTGACAGAGAACAAGGGGACTAATTTGTTTTCAAACAGCTCACTAAATTAACATAAATAATATTGAGACATAATGTTTTAATTTACTGTAAACAGTGGGTTATGATGGGTATTAATATGAATTAGATTATCGTACATCTCTCATTGTCTCGGCTGGGACTTTCAGGCAGTGAGATTTACTGTCAACATTCTCTGCACAGTTAAAAGCCTGATGATTTAAAATTGTGAAAATACAACACTTCAATACTTCATAGCTTCCATAGATAATGGCTCCATTCAAATTCCATTCCATCCAATACAGTTCAGGACCAAATTATTGATTATTGTGATACTTTAACAAGAAAATATTGAGTAGAAATGTGTAAACAGTCTTGCTGTTCTCTCGTGCAGCTTTGTGCAGCTGAAGAGATGCTTTTCCAACACAAACATGTATTTTGTTATTGACATAAGTACATACATCTGCATTAACTGCACTGTTTATAATTTGTCTTATAAATACGTATCTATGTTTGAATGTTGCCTTTAAGCCTTTAGATCAAAATGTCTGTAAATTACACATTTTTATTCGTTTTCTTTGCATTTTCTAAATTAAGCATACCATTTATTTTCCATTCCATTTTTGGTCTACAGTAATTTGGCTCCACCCATTGAATTGTTAACTATTTAGCCCCACCCATATCGTCTACATCTCTTTAGCCCCTCCCATTTATTCTCCAGCTGTTTAGCCCCTCCCATTCAGACTCCAGTTCTTTGGCCCCTCCCATTTGATCTACGGCTGCTTAGTTCCTCCCATTCTGTGTACAGCTCTTTTGTGTCCACCCATTTGTACTACATTTCTTTACCCTTACCTATTTACAGTTGGTAGGCCCCAACCATTCTGTGTAAAGCTGTAAAGCCCCACGCATTTGGTCTACAGCTGTTTAATCCCATCAATTCAGTCAAATAGCAATACATTTTCATGTTTACTGGTTTCTCTTAAGGTTATGATAGAGATGACGTACATGTTAACCTGGTCACATTTATAATAATAAGAGTTTATATATTATAATAAGAGTCACAACAGCACTTAAGACTAACTGCTAACACCAGACTATATTAAGTAAAGTTCTTATTGGCTAATACATGATTGAAGACTTTAACATAAATATGAGTTCATCAATAAATATATAAATGAGGATCATCAATACATTCAGAGCTGAATTCTTGATCTCTCAGATGTTGAGTCTCACCATTAGCTGCTTATTATCATTAACTCATCATTAGCTTTGCTTAACAGAATAATAATGCTTCATATAGTCTTCAGACAGGCACTCAACAAGGAAGAAGCAACTGGGGATTAAATGTAAATGTAGTTCTCTTTTAAAAAGACTACAAGGGTTCAAAGAGTATAATTCAAAGACTAGAAGTGTCCAGGCTCTGGTCTTTTCTGTGGTTCTTTATGGAGGTGAAAGCTGGACAATAAGAATCTGAACAGGAAGAATATTGATGCCTTTGGGAGTGAGAGATCCTTGAACAGCAAAGAAAACAAATGGATCCTCAACCAAATCAAACCTCACCTTTCACTAGAAGTCCATATCACCAAACTGAAGATCTCTTATTTTGGACACATTATGAGAAGAACCATCACTTGAGAAGACAGTTCTGCAAGTAAAAGAGTAGGAGGGGGGCCAGTAAAGAGATGGATGGATGCAATCAGAGGAATCATGAATGAGCCATTAAAACACTTGAGGATCCAAACAGAAGCCAGGATGTTCTGGAGGAACACCATTCATGTGGTCACCAGGAGTCAGGATCAACTTGACGGTACTTGTTAATTAATAATGATTCAGACTGTTAATGGATGTACATTGCTCAAAAAAATAAAGGGAACACTAAAATAACACATCCTAGATCTCAATGAATAAAATATTCCAGTTGAAAATCTTTATTTATTATATAGTGGAATGCGTCAAGAACAAAATAACAAAAATGATCAGTGTAAATCAAAATTATTACCCCTTGGAGGTCTGGGTTTGGAATCATACTCAAAATCTCATACCACCCTCATGGAGTCTGTTTCTGACAGTTTGAGCAGAAGCATGGATATTAATAGCCTGCTGGAGGCCATTTTGCAGGGTTTTGCCTCTGCTCCACCTGTTCCTCCTTGCACAAAGGAGGAGGTAGCGGTCCTGCTGCTGGGTTGTTGCCGTCCTACAGCCCCCTCCAACTTCTCCTGGTGTACTGGCCTGTTTCCTGGTATCTGCTCCATGCTCTGGACACAGCAAACCTTCTTGCCACAGCTCGCATTGATATACCATCCTGGATGAGTTGCACTACCTGAGCAACTTCTGTGGGTTGTAGACATTTCCTCATGCTACCTCTATGGTGAGAGAACTGACAAAATGCAAAAGTGACCAAAACATCAGCCAGAAAGGATGAAAACAGAGAAAAGGTCTGTGGTCACCACCTGCAGAACCACTCCTGTATAGGGTTTGTCTTGCTAATTGCCTCTCATTTCTACCTGTTGTCTTTCCATTTGCACAACAGCAGGTAAAATTGATTCACAATCAGTGTTGCTTCCTAACTGCACAGGTTGGTTTCACAGAAGTGTGGTTGACTTGGAGTTACATTGTGTTGTTTAAGTGTTGTGTTTTTAACCATGTATCTTTATTGTATAGCTCTACCTCTTTCTCCTGCTCTCTATCTCTCCCTGTGTGCTGGGGGAGTGCAGTACAGCGTGTATAATCATGAAGGTTTAGATGTTCAGATCAATAGCAGATGCTATTTCTGCTAGAGCTGAGGTGAAATCACTGTGCACTTTTTCTGTCCTTCCAAATAACCTCATTTCATTATCTAAATATACCACAGATTGATTAAGGGTAATGTTATCTAGGATAATGTTCTAGCTAAATGTAAGCATTGATCCCTACAGTGTATCAAAGCACAGGCCTGGCAGAAAGTGTTTCAGAGGGGTAATGTCTTTTGCCCCAGCATTTAAGGCTACATTCACATTACCAGGCTGAAGTGACTCAAATCAGATTTTTTGCTTTAATGTGGCTCAGATCTTATGTTTTCAGGGCTGTGTGGATGCGTCAGATTCAGTCTTTTCAAATCAGATTTGAGTCACTTTCATATGTGGTCCTAGATCAGATACATATCCAATCTGTGGACATGTGACTTGAATGTGACCGATCAGATTGGATTTCATGTGCCTTCTTGCTTGTAACTATGCGCATACTGGGTGAGCCAGCATTGGCTTCTAATACAGTCAGATGATCCGCCACCTGTTTACTGTCCTCCTGAGCAAAACACTGTGCACAAATCAGCTACTAACATGTCAGTTTTACTAGTTTAACTGAAATAAGTGGTCTCACAAATACAAGGTTGCCAGATCCCCCCCAAGCCCCCAACCGTTTTTTTTTTTTTACAGAAAGTCACACTACTCAAACAGAAACTAGCCCAAAATCTAAAGTGACACATAGATGTCAGCGAGCTTTAAAACGTAAATCTTCAAATCTTACTTTCTTATTCCAATTCTTCATTTTATTTAGTGCTCTGAACTCTGAAGTTTTACTGGAACCTAATTTTTGCAAACCTGGCAACCCTGCACAGATGTGATGCTTTTTGTTGTTGGTGACTTGGAGGAGTTGGTGTTGCCAACTTAGCAATGTCGCTATATTTAGCGAGTTTGCTGACCCCTCTATCGACATTTTTTTAAATCAAGCGACTTTTTCCCAGTGTTATTGCAGACTTTTGGAGACTTCTCGTGAAAGCACAAATCACTCTGCAGTTACTGTCCTCAGCCAGCAGCAGGGGCTCCGTGAGCCCCTCCTCCAGGGTTGCCAGGACCAACAAAAATATCCAGCCCAAAGTCAGTCTAAAACCAGCCCTTCAGAAGCTTAAACTAGCCCAAAATATATGTCTGTCACACATTTGAAGCAAATGGCAAAACTATTAGTGTTCAACTTAGTATTTTGTTTATAAGGGATTTATTATCAGTCCATCAATATCGCTTCCCATATTTCCCCATTTACATTAGTTAGTGACTGTTCTCTCTCTCTCTCTCTCTCTTTCTCTCCTTCCTTTTCAGGCTGTTTCCTTATATTGTTATGTTCTCTTGGTTGTGATTGTGGTATTCAAACTTCCTTAGTGTCGACTTATGCACGTTTGCCCACCGTGTTGAAATAATATCCTAGGCAACACCCACTTTTTTGTTGTTTTTTGTTGTCATTTTTAAAAGTAGCCCAAAAAAACCGCACCCGCCACCCTTGAATTTTCTCCCTCGACTGGATTTTCAAACAAGCCCAATTTGGCGTGAAAACCGCGAACCTTGCAACTCTGCCCTCCCCCGAACCAAAGCCCTGACTGGCAGTTAGTATGACAGTAGCCTCGCGCAAACTATCTACTGCGCTTGTTGTAATTTTATATTTATTGGACAGGATTGGTTATGTAAGCTGACCAATTAGAACACGGAGGGGCGTGTCTTAACTCAAAAGAGTTCATGTGCTCCAGACCCTTTAAAATCTGTGTAAAGTTTCTTACAGCACGCTGTTGTGTCATTTATGTTACATTATTTTTAGCCTTAAAATAGCCATATGCCCTCTTTATCACAATAATACAAATATGAATTAACTGATCAATTAATTTAATTGATTCAGTTTTGAATTTTGTATCAATATGCATGTTTTTGTCTGTGTTCTTATGGCTTAATTATGATAAGTGTTGCGAATAACGGCGTTAAAAATAATACTTAACGTAACAACGTCATTTTGTCAGTAACGGGATAAAATAATTCATTACTTTTCCTGTCGTTATAACGTTGACGTTACTGGTCATTAAAAGTCGTGCGTTACTATATATTGATATACTAACAGTAATCCGAGCGGACCTCTGCTCAGGCTAGTGAGGAGTA
>BRDA01014038.1:1857-13098 GCA_036984385.1 Crenuchus spilurus
ATTGGGAACAGAAAAAACGTGATCGGGACATCCCTATTCACTATATTACTTTGTGATACTGTATCAGTTCTCAAAAAGACAATATTGATTGTTAGTTATTTACATGTGAAGATTGGTGGAAGATGGTGGTTCATGTTGTGTTGTGATGCACTACACAGCGGTGCTGTTTGACCCTTCAGTTTAAGCAGAAACAAGTAGAGTAAGCATCACTGACAGCTTTTCAGTGTATTGAATAATTTCTCCTGTTTCATGATCCTATATTTTTATGCATGTGACCCTCAGTGGAAAAAGTTTGGACACCCCTGATCTACTGTATCACCAGGTTCTTGCAATTGCACAGCACTAGTGCACAAAATCACATGGAGCCTAATTTATTACAGCATAGACTTGGTCCACATTGTGCTTACACTTGCTTATGCACTATCTGACACTGTATAACATGCTGTTATCTATAAAAATGAGCTAAACCAGCAATAGCAGCCACCATGAGATCCAAGGTTGTGTTTATCCTAGCGATTGTATGATTCAAAGATTTGCATCAGTGTCCGAGGGATTGCACCCGCTTATAAAGTTTGGGATTAACTTGGGAAGCGTTGATAAAATCTGATTTATTTATATGTAATTATTAGTAGAGGCTTTTATACCTTTATTAGTTGGTTAAGGATCTGGTTTTGAGATCTCACCGGTTTGATCCCAGGGCAGGTCATGATTAAAGTGCTCTTGAGCTAGGCACCTAACCCCTAACTGCTCCCCGGGCACCATGGATAGGGATAATAGGGATTAACATGGATAATCTTGAATTAACGGTTAGCTACATTAGCATTGTAGATATATAGCATTAGGTGATGCTGATCAGTAATATTACAGTAATATTATTTTTTTTAAACATTTTTAACTTTTATTCCCACGATGCCCTTGTGTAGGTGATGCTCGGGGGTTGTGTGAGGGTCCGTCGGTTGTGGCGGATCAGCACCGCTGGACTGTGTATAACTCTAAAGTGAATCTGCCGGCAGCCCTGAATGACCCACGACTCTCCAAACGTGAGTCAGACTTCTTCACTAAGTCCTGGGGTCTGGACTTCACTGAGACAGAGGTGATGCCTTCATTCTACCTGCCCAACATCACGGCCGAACACTTCAGCGCTTACCTGCAGGAGACTGCGCAGGTGAGACACCAGCACTTTTACACAGTTTACTGTTGCTTCTAGTCAGATATTTTTTAGAAGAACATAACCAGAGAAAATCACGACCAACTAAACATTCCTGACTTTGCAAAAGATGTAAACCTGAAAGTCCCTGGTGACACTTCATCATTTTAAACTTTTAATCTGTAACCACCTCCACTCAGCCTGTAAGTGTTTTATTTTATTTCTTATTTTATTTTTTATTATTTTATTTATTTTATTTATTATTTATTAATTATATTTATTTATTTATTATATACTTATTTATTTTATTTAGGTCTGATTTAGTTATCCTTTTACTTTTATTTTTTATTATTTTATTTATTTTATTTATTATTTATTTGTTTTATTTATTTTATTTATTATTTATTTATTTTATTTATTTATTTATTTATTACATACTTATTTATTTTATTTAGGTCTGTTTTAGTTATCCTTTTACTTTTATTTTAGCTACGTCGCTATTTCTTATAATTTTAGTTAATCCTGAAAACCTGTTTTTATTTTTATTTTATGTTTTTATTATATTATTAATTTTATTGATTCTATACTTTTATTCTTTGTCTGCTTATTATTTTTACTATTTTACATGGTTTGTTTAATGGATTTCCTTTTTTAGATCAAATTACCATCATTTTTTAATTATTTTTTTCATGAATTATATAGACTTGTGTTTTCATTTTATCTATTACCTCGGCTACATTGTAAATGAGGGACATCCTCAATGTACCCAGAGTTTAAATAAAGGTGCTTGATTGGTTTCATTTCGGTTACTGAGAAATTACATTACAAAGAACGTGTTACCCAGATGCCTACTCTTATTATACATATGTGGAATATTATTGTTATATATGTGTATATCATTACATAGAAATACATAAAATACATAATGCGTAAGGCACATAGTATTATTACATATACATACAGTACATACTAGGGATGCACCAAAAGTCTTTTCACTTACTCTAATAATTTTGGTTGCCAAATATTTGGTGCATCTCTAATACATACATTTATCATGCATATCAGACACTGTTATTATTACATATATTTGTTTATATTTTTAGTTATTCAGCTGCAACTTTCCTTCCCAAATAGAAGAATGTATCTTGTCTAATTTTTGTAAATTTCTTGTTGTGTTGTGCATTCCAGAGAGAGAAAATCCATGAGAAATGTAAGAGTGTTTGTCCCAATAAAGATGATCTCTCTTCCCCCAACATCACCAACAACCACGGTAAGCAGCAATATCTCATAACCTGTTAAAAAGGAAAGAAAAGACCTTTTAGGGCCACATTCATGTTTAGGGCATGTTTATAGTGTAAGAAGACTTTCCTTTCTTCTTTTAGATAAAGCCAAAGAGGAGCTTGAGCAGGTACCTAAGGTAAGATGTGAGATCATTTATCCATCTTTCTGTTCATCCAGTCGCCCTTCTGTCTCTGTCAATCCACATATGATCTTTTTTATCCATCATCCAATCAGTGCAGCCTCCATCATTCTGTCCATCTCTATAAATGTATCCATCTTTCCATCCATTCATCCTTTTGCGTATCCACGCGACTGTTAATTTTTTCATCCATCTGTCCATAATTCTGTCAATCTATTGTTTGTTCTTATATCTATCCATCATCCATCTTTTTATTCTTTCATCAGTTGACCTATAATCTCCTTTTGTCACTTTCTCAGATCTTCATGAGGCCAGACTTTGTGCTCAATGACCCCACCACCTTCAACGCTGTGCTGCCGTGGTCACACTTCAGTGTTGCGGGGGGGAAGAACAGTCGGGACGGCGCCTCCTCACGGTTACTGCAGGAGAAGGTAAACAATCCAGAAAGTCACTTCTGTCTAACAGTGATCTGTTCATTATGCTCAGTTATGCTCCAGCTGTATGAAGCGCTGTTATCTTTAAAAATAGACCAAAATGGTTGGAGAGAGAAATCCTTTTTGTGAGGTACTTACTGGACCCATCTTTATGTTTAACTTATTTTAGAACTGCTCAGTGTTTGACCAACCTTAAAGCTTAAATCTAGGGATGTCCCGATCCGATCTCAAAGATCGGGATCGGGCCGATCACGGCATTTTTTAACTGATCGGTATCGGTTTTTCTGATCGGATTTTGACACTAGTGGACGCTGTTTGGCTTCCAATCTCTGTCCACGTTTCACTATTGAATAGTCTCAGTTTTTGGAGCCAATGGGAATCAGGTTAAGCGTGACAAGCGGTAAAATCCTCCAATCTGATGTGAATACTGTAAGCTTCGGGGAACGTGGCGGCCAATCAGAGTACGGAGGCGGGCTTTAGCTCTGGCTGAGACGCGGAGTGAATGTTTGCGTATCACTACATTGGCTTTTGGATTTTATCTCATTAATCGTGACTAATATGTCTGATATCTGATCATATGTGATGTGTATGGGAGGTTTGTGTGCAGTAACGTTAATAGCAGCAGGTAGGAAGCAAAGTTGTGTTCATTTAACATTTGTAAACAAGTATTTTATTGTACTTTATGGAAATATATCAGATATAAGCTTATTTTTATAACTTAAGTAGTGTATTTTAGCTTTAATATTAGACCAGAGATCCACAGTTATGATGTGTGAACGGTTTTGTATGTAAATCTTTGTTACCGCTTATAGTAATTGTTCCGTTCCACCTTAAATACTACAGCAGTTACTGTAGGCAGCTTGAGCCGCCTCACTGTTACTGCTGCACTGTTTAAGGTGGAACGGAACAATTCCAAACTTACGCGTCATTCATTCAGTCTGTTTGTATTTATCCGCTTTAACACACATTTTATTCACACTTAAGTGTTTTATATGCAGCTGATGAGCTCAGCTATATACACTAAACGCTAAAATATGCATTAAATGTTTAAAACTCTTCATATCACAGATATACTATTATCTAGTACTATCTATTATACTAGTATTATCTAGTTCTTATCTAGAAAATAGAAGTATCGGTTTGAGACTCGGTATCGGGAGACACTAAAAAATTACTGACTCGGATCGGATCAGGAACAGAAAAAAACGTGATCGGGACATCTCTACTTAAATCATTACATTCTTCTACTAGCAGCAGACAAAAATGTTCTACATTGCCAGATTTGCTTATGGACCGGACTGAAATGATCAGACAAGCTCTGACTTAGCTAGACAGTAGATGCTTGAGCCTGTAATTGTCTCAGAGGGTGAGGGGTGAAACAACTCGGACATGGCGCATCCGGACATCATAAAATCACAGACGAGCTCCTGTTAAAGAAGTTTTCTAATAATTTTCTTATCTAAAAGTTTAATAATAGATTTTTTCTATAATTTTCTTCTTGTAACAATAGTACATTTGAATAGTAAACCAGTGTGTTGTTCCCTTGTGCTTGCGTGTTATGTAGTCTCTCTCTCTCTGTAGTTGAGTCATTATCTGGATGTCGTGGAGGTCAGTATTGCTCGTCAGATCTCTCTTCGCTCAGAGGCGTTTTTCCACGCGATGTCATCCCAGCACGAGCTTCAGGATCGGTTAAAGGAGACAGCGGTTGCCGTTGCCACTCTGCGAGCTCGTACGGCGGCCATGGAGAAGGTGATGTGCCGGGGGCCGCTCAGAGCGTTGAGGGATGCTGTAACACGCAGCAACTGTGCTAAACTTCACGCAAAGCTGAAGCTAATGTCGGCTGTGCAGCAGACTCAGCCCACGGTGCAGCTACTGCTCTCCACCTCAGAGTTTGTGGGGGCACTAGAGCTCATCAACACCACTAAGGAGGTACTCCAACAGGAGCTACAGGGTATACACAGTTTCAGGTACATGCACATACATAAATACAAACACTGATCAGTCATATTATTTAAACTACCTCCTTGTATCTACACCCATTGCCCTACTAATAATATACTAGCAATGAGAATAAAGTCATGATATATAATAATAATATTTGTCTCTCTCTGTTTTCAGGCACTTAAGTTCTCAGCTTTGTGAGATGGAGAAGCTGATTGATAAAATGATGGTGGCCGATTTCACTACTTATTCCAGAAGTGACCTCAACCGCTCCTTTGAGGACGACAGCCAAGTTCTGGAGAAGGTACATCTACAGAAAACACAAACATGTTCACACTTGTATTTGTTTATCTAGCTGTCACATGTTTATAACACTTTTCTTACAGTGCGGTTCAGGCCTTTTTATTTGACCCATCAATATGCTTGTTTGAGCACACACACAACTGTATCCTCCCAAGTATTTTACAGATATTACTCAGCTGAGCTTCCTAAAACCACCAGAAGTGTTGCTAGAAAGCAGTACAAACAAGAATTTAAGGGTGGTTTTTGGGAAAGCCACTTCAAGAGCAATGAGGCTGTATGTAGGTCAGTGGGTGAAGAGAGTAGTCATGTGTTGGCTTGTGGTTTGAAACTGTGGCTGTGTTTGATTTAGGCTCCAAACTGGAAACGGCCAAATGAGGAGGTTGGTGTACTCAGCAATGTCAATGCTGTATAGTAATATTTCTGAATCACAATATTAAACCAGACAAATACAATTTGATTGGGCTTTGATTTTAGTGTCCTGATCATTAATATTAATAATTACTGACCAATTACAATGCAGAAAGAATATAAACTGAAAATTGCAACATTTTTATAAATTGAAATTGCTTTTAGTAATTTATTTGATGCTACTTTTTATTATGAAAAGGGATTTGATTAATTTAGATTGTATGTACTTGTATGTGCTTGAAAGTTTTGAACCCTTTAGTATTTTCTATACTTCTGCATAAATATGACCTAAAACATCATCAGATGTTCACCCAAGTCCTAAAAGTAGATAAAGAGACCCCAGTTAAACAAATGAGACTAAAATATTATACTGTGTCATTTATTTATTGAGGAAAATGATCCAATATGACACATTTATGAGTGACAAAAGTATGTGAACCTCTAGGATTAGCAGTTAATCTGAAGGTGAAATTAGTCAGGTGTTTTCAATCAATAGTATGACAATCAGGTGTGAGTGGGCACCCTGTTTTATTTAAAGAACAGAGATCTATCAAAGTCTGCACTTCACAACACATGTTTGTGAGGAGCTCAGAAAAAGAGTTGTTGATGCTCATCAGACTGGAAAAGTTTACAAAACCATCTCTAAAGAGTTTGCACTCTACCAATCCACAGTCAGACAGATTGTGTACAAATGGAGGAAATTCAAGACCATTGTTACGTCCCCAGGAGTGATCAAACAACAAAGATCACTCCAAGAGCAAGGCGTGTAATAGTCAGCGAGGTCACAAAGGACGCCAGAGTAACTTCTAAACAACTGAAGGCCTCTCTCACTCTATCACATAATGTTAATTTTCATGAGTCCACCGTCAGGAGAACACTGAACCACAATGGTGTGCATGGCAGGGCTGTAAGGAGAAAGTCACTGCTCTCCAAAAAGAACATTACTGCTCGTCTGCAGTTTGCTAAAGATCACGTGGACAAGCCAGAAGACTATTGGAGGAATGTTTTGTGAACAAATGAGACCAAAACAGAACTTTTAGGTTTAAATGAAAAGTGTTATGTTTGGAGAAAGTAAAACACTGCATTCCAGCATAAGAACCTTATCTCATCTGTGAAACATGGTGGTGGTAGTATCAGGTTTGGGCCTGTTTTGCTGCATCTGGTCCAGGACGGCTTGTCATCATTGATGGAACAATGAATTGTGAATTATATCAGAGAATTCTAAAGAAAATGTCAGGACATCTGTCCATCAACTGAATCTCAAGAGAAGGTGGGTCATGTAGCAAGACAGCGACCCTAAACACACAAGTCGTTCTACAAGAGAACGTTTTTATGCAGAAATATAGAACATTGTAAAGCGTTCACAAACTGCACCAGTGTATGTACATATAAGAATTTTAAATGCGGCTGTCTCTCATTGAAAAGCAAATGATTATTTATTCTTACTTATATTTAAACATTGGTTTTTAGAAAGTTGTACTGGACATGTGCAAGTGGCTAATAAAAATCAATCAATGACAAATTTGTCTGTAAATTGATTGTAACCAGCCATAAAACTGTATATGTTACGTAATCAGTTAATTGTTGTAAAGATACAGTTGATTCACTCAAAAATGATGCCCTTAAAATGAATGTTTGTCATATATTTTGGTTGTATAAAGAAGGTACATATTAAAATTTCAGAAGTTCACTTTTTAGAGCTCCGTTACATTAAGTTCTTTGTTGCAGGACCGTCTACAGTCTCTGGTGTTTGGTTTACTGAGACAGAAGAAGCTGGACTTTTTAGATATTTACAGCGAGGAGATGATACAGGCAGCTAAAGGAATCGTCAGACAGGTAAAAGAATAAGATTCAATAATATGCTCTCACCAATAATATTAGTTTATCTTAGGCTTATTTTTTATCTTTTAAATAGCCTGAAATCATCGGCAGGTCTTGTATCAGCTCCTCACATTCAGAGATGAATTGCTTTCTTATTTTCTAAGATACTCGAAAATAGGAGTTAAAGCTGAAGCTGAAACTCTTCTTTCTACTTCTAGTTGTTCATTTAAGACTTTATACTATATACTTTATAAAGATTTTGAGCAGATTTTACCATGTATCAATTTTTGTAAGAATATTTATTTATTTTGCTGCTGGAGTCCTCTTGGACTTGTTGTCCCTTCAGTGCTGTGCAGTCTAAACTATTTTGTTCTGGGAGTAAAAATCTAAAAGCTGCACATTTTAGTATTTAGCATTAAACGTGTCATTATACACTGCCTGGCCAAAAAATATTTCACCACCTGGATTTAAGGGAGTAAATAGGTAAGGTATCTGATTGGATAATTACTGCATGGGTGATTGTTTCAGCTGGCGACAAGTCATTTAACTGATGCAGTGAGTAGCTTCTCATTTGTTAAACAACCATGCTGAAAGACATCCTGTGGTCAGAGAAAAGACTTGTAAGGAGATGCTGAAACTACTAAATTCAGGTTAAGAATTCTCCAACGCATTATTAAAAAGTGGAAGGACAGTGAGGGGAAAAAAAATCTTGAATAACGACCAGGTTATTCCATCAATGGACTTTTTCTTCCCTGATGGCACGGGCATATTCCAAGATGACAATGCCAGGATTCATCTGCTCCAATTGGGAAAGAGTGGTTCAGGAAGCATGACGCATCATTTTCACACATTGACTGGTCACCACAGAGTCCAGACCAGAACCTCATTGAGAATCTTTGGGATGTGCTGAAGAAGACTTTGCACAGTGGTCCAAATCTCCCATCATCAGTAAAGGATCTTGGTGAAAAATTAATACAACTCAAGACAAGAATAAATGTTGAAGATGTTTGTGGAAACCAATTACATATTAAATCATGTGACCTTTTTTTTGGCTGGGCAGCATATTACAAAAATCAAAAACGGTCAATAATTTTTATTTATTTGATTAAAACAGTGTCTCTGTTTTTTTCTCCCTCCAGTGTGTGTTGAGGTCCGTGTCTCAGATTGAGGAGATTGATACAGACACTGTTGTGAAGTGAGTTGCCTGTTTTAACATTTTCAAATCAACTGTATCTGGGTGGGTAGATGGCGCTCTCTCTCCCCATCACTCTCACATTATAATGTCTGCTGGCTCAGGCGTCTACTGATTGGTCCTTTCAGAGCTGGGAATCCTGCGCTTTCCTCCGAGCGCATTGGCTCCCAGTGATGGTGTATCAGTGGTAGTTTGAAAAGAGGCGGTGACTGTATCACAGGCAACAGAGGAGGCTTGTGCTTGTCTTCACCCTCCTAGAGTCAGGGACCGTGCAAAGTGATGGGGAGAGTCCCAGCAGATGGGATGGGCTAATTGGCTACTTCTACATTGGGAAAGGGATAAAAAAAGACTATTGTTGATGTTTTTTATCTTGTATGCTTCTTGCAGTAGACACACAAGCTGTTTAATGTGTATTATTGAGTGTTGTCTTTGTTTGTCATGCAGACTTCATGACCAGATGAGGTTGATGTCCTTTGCTCAGTGGTTCGAGCTTCTGAAGAACGTGTTTGAGCATTTTGTCCTCTTCCTCACAAGGATCAAGGTTCTGGAACTCTTACTTCTACTACATTTGGCTAAACCAAATAAGGGAACACTTAGTCATCACAGTATAGCAGTTAAACGTCAGAGATTTCAGTCTGTCCAGTTAGAAAGCAGAAGTGTGTGATTGTGAATCATCTTTGGAGTGTTTAATGAATTAAACTTATTATGCGTTTGTGTTTCCAGGCCACTCTCAGCGTCATTCGTAACGTAGTTCTGGAGGTTCTGGACAGTTGCCAGAGAAACCGCCTGGCTGAGTCCTCTTCCCGGGTTGGCGACAGCAACTGCGGAGAAAACGACGAAGAGGACGAGGAAGACTCTGGACTCCGTCCTGGAGAGGCGGAGCTTGCGTATCTCACACATGAAGGACTGTTTATCAGTGACGCTTTAAATGAAGCAGAACGGCGCAGCAGCACAACCTCGCACACTAAAACAAACACACAAACACGAGCGGAAACTTCTGGAAGCGACTCGGCCTCAGGAACCACAGAGTCGTCCTCCAGCAGAGAACAGACTTCTAACACTACCTCCTCTCTGCCCACAGGGGGCACCACCTCAATGTAAGTGACCAATAGAGTAACCAGTAGATTAATGTTTGTAGACACATGTATTCTAATGAATACATGAAGTAGACACAGTTGTACACACAGCTTGTCTGGTCCCTGTATAGAAGCACTGCCAATACAATAGGACTAAACGTGAGCCTGTTGGCACCCTGTGTAATGCCAGCTGTGGACTACAGGGGGCAGCCTTGAACGGTGGAGCTGTGTTTTCTGCTCAGTCCAATATTTTTTGGGATGAGGTGTGATAGTGATAATCCAACATCACTAATGCTGCTCTTGTGGCTGAATTCAATCAGATCTTCACAGCAATGCTCCAAAATCTAGTAGAAAGCCTTCCATGGGCAGTAGAGACAGTTACTCCACCAAAAGCAGGATGAACTGGTAATACCAAATGAAAGAACAGGTGTCCCAGTACTTTTGTCCTCAATGTAATGTAGACACCCAGAAGACAAATTATTCATTTTTGTGTTGGAAAATGTCACCTTCGGAAATATGATCAAATGTCCACTACTTCAGGAAGTTTATTACGATACGCAGCATGCTGCTAAGTTATCTGGGGCTGCCACTAATGACTATAATCTGTAGGCATATTTACCCATTAGTTGATTAATATAAACTATTAATTTTCTTTTTAAATTATAATTTAACTCTCTTCGTTCCGGTGGCATATTAAGAAAATTCCACATAAACACTTGTATAACTTTGCGAGGTTTTATGCTAGAAACAAAACATACCACAGAAACCTTAAAGGGTGTACATTAGCTTGAATTGTAATATATTTTTTAGATTCTTGTGAGAGGAGCTTAAATAAGCAGAGACATGTTTGTGAGAGTGAGTCAGACAGCTGTGCATGTTTTCCCGCCAAAAGATCTGTTATTCATATGATAATGACATGGTAATTCCAGACATTCCATTGGTGGAATAGCGGCCGTGGAATGTGAACCTGAACAAAACACATGCAATTTCTAAAACTGTAATGAGCAGTGTGTAGCAAACACCTCTGTTTATTCAGTTCTGAGCTCAAAAGTCTTGACTAGAAATGTTTTGAGGGTGTTTTTTGATGATTTTCATGATTTTTTCATGAATTTGTTTGTTGTGTCCTGTGTAGCAGTCCGCTTTGTTTTTTTTATTAAGCTGTAATTTAAATGTTTTGCCCAACTATCACTTTAATGTTGATGTTATTTAACGTCTCTCTGCAGTGAAGATTTGATGCCGTCTGATCTAGAACTGGGCCGAGTGGCAAACAACATTCAGGAGCTCCTCTACACGGCCTCAGACGTCAGTCACGACCGCTGTGTTAAAGTGCTGCTGGCTAAAGCTAAGGTACAAACACATCTACAGCGGTGTGCAAAAGTTAATGCTCCTCTGCTTACACTCCACGTTTGATTGAGAGAACAGAGAACAGACGTCTGTAGATTAAGAGTAACGTAGACTTAAATCTTTATTGACTGAATTTAAAATTTAGTAGAACACGG